>BMAO01015524.1:0-16930 GCA_019973975.1 Trichonephila clavata | reverse complement strand
AATTGTTTCTCTTTAAATGATTTTTACATGTTTGTTTTTAGTAACGCACTTTCAAGTTCTGTGGAATTTAAAAAATCGAAAGTTATTTCCTCCTTTTAGGTTAAATCAAGCCTAGTTCTAAGTTTGAAATATGAGAACAAAAATGGAGAAATATTATATCCTAATTTTTTTTAATTTGCTTCATTAGTAAACAAAATTTATGGACGTTCTAGCAATTGTAATTTTAAATTAGGAAATAATAATTCCTACCTAAAAATTGTACAAAATTTTTGAACAATTTTTTTTAGTTATTAGTTAACAAATGAAAATTACAATACGAACAAGGTGCTACATGTTTCCAAAATGCAAGGATTGACTAATTCCACTAAATATATTTCGTAGGCATTTTTTAAAGTACCCTGTGCACAATTATTTTATTTATATATTTGTATGAAAATTGCTTACATTGACTCCATTTGAATACACATGAAATATGCATTTCAGAAGAAAGCAGCATTGTTAAACAAACAATTACTACAAAATTTTTTTAAAAAAATTTTTTCAATTTTTACCTATTTCATACAAATTTTACTATTATTCAACAATTTAAAAAAAAAATGTTTTTAGAAGTGTCTCTTACAAATAATGTGCATGGTTTTGCTATTGCGACTTTTGATACTTCTATAATTATTTTCGTGTTGGACACCAAGCACCAATAAAATACAGTTATATCTATCTTTTTTTTAATTTTATAAAATAACTATTCACATAGGGTGGCGAAGTTGGTTTGTGCTGGCCTTGTAAGCCTATGGTTGCGGGTTCGACCCCGGCCCAGGTCGGTGGATTTTCATGATGCAGATAATCGACAGCGTCCACGTCGCATGATTTTGCGGCATGTAAAAGATCCCGTGAGTGCCTGTTTGGCTTGCGTGCTCCCGGCAAAAATGATTTCCTAAGAACGGTTTCGAATCCACAGAGCTCAGGTGCCTCCCTCTGGAGAGGAAACTAGAAAAGTTACCCGAGGTGATTTGTATTCCACCTATATGGTGCCGCACTAAACAGAGGAACCAGCTCCCTGGAAATGTACTTGGTCTGCAATGATAAAACACCAATCCGCAGCCGCATTGAAAAAATAATAATAAATAAAATAAAATAAACTTTCACGTAAATCCTTACTTCATGCAAAGGATATCAAACATATGCGAACCAATCAGAAAAGAGTTTCAAAACTTAATATTGAATATTAAAAAAAGGGGGGGGGGAGCCGTAGCTCTTTAAATACGTGATTATTGTGAAAAATTATAACCTGAGAAAAAACCATTTAAAATTTTGAAGGTCAGTTAATTAAATGGAAGCTAAATGCAAAGTCACGTGCTCTAGCTTCGGGTTTTCGCTTCAACATACTGTTAAATTATATAATTGGTTAAATAATGTAGCTAGAGCTACAAAATTTTGCACCCTTTAGAAAAACCGCTCAATTTTAATGAAGAATAAAAAAATTATTATTTTGGTAATTTTTAGGGTAATGTCCTTAAATGTGCAAGAATTATAAGATCGAGAGAATTTTTTCCACTAAATCATTTATTTATTATTTGGAGTATTGGAAACAGATTGTACCGTAAATCTAATTTATGCTCGCATGTTCTAACTTTCCGTTGTACGGTATTGTGAAATCTTTTCATGCGTCGTACTTTTCGCGTGATTTCGATGACAAATTATTTTCATTAGTCACTAGCACACGTTATGTAGTTCTAATATTTCTAGACTTTCCGTTTCTTTATTGTTCCATTTTTGTGTTCATTGAAATATTGCGACATTAACATTTATTGCAAGTGTCCCACTTTTGGAGTTTTTGAATGAAAGACGTTATAAATACATAAATGAAAAATATTTTAAAAAAATAAACCAGTGTAAGATAGAGAAAATGTAAAATCGATATTTAAACCTCTTCATAAAGAGGTGCTTCTGTTATGGACAAAAAGCATAATATTCTTTTGCCATGATTTTTGATGTAATTTTTATTGCAATATGTTTTTCCTTTAAAAAAAATATACCGTAAATTCCGGCGTATAACGTGCACCCCCTTTTTACAACCCCCCCCCCCCCCCCTGAAATGTACGTGTGAAATGCTATCATGTTTTGAAGTCATATTTTCGAGGTATCATTCCAAAAACTTCAGAAAAAATAGTTTACTTCTGGAACTACAGCCCCTTAAATTCATAAGGAATATATTTTCTTTTTACTAAACATATTTCGATATAAATAGAAATGTAATTTTTCTTTATGCTCATCTCTAGTTTTATTTCATACTCCCGGCATATAAAGCGCATTCCTAAATTTCGATCTTATTTTTTGTGTTCAAAGTGCGCGTTATACTCCGGATTTTACGGTATTTTTTAAGGTTTTTTAGAATTACAAATATTTTATAGACCAAATATAACACAAGCTTTTTATAATATTTTTATGCATGTGGATTTTAGTAATAATAGATGGAAAAAAAACAAACATAGAAACCCCTTTCTACGGTAACATCATGTGAACAAAATTGTTCTTTTTTTAGTATTTATATAACTCATGCATTTTAAACTTTCTTTCAAGATAAAATTTACGAATGAAACCAATCATAAGTACGTTAACTCGCAGGAAATCGCGTTCACACAACCATATATATATATGTATATTATAGTATAAACTCGAAGGGAATTTCTAAAGTTATCGAACTGACGGCGCAGAGCATCGCATCCCATACTTTCCTATGGAAATGTACTTCTTTCCGCAGTCTCATCTAAAGACGGCTTGTGGGAAGTGAAGGGCGCGTACGAAGGTCCTTGCGTCTAGCGACCCACTTGTGGCGAGAGAGGTTGGCACAAAAGGGTGCCGTGGCGCCTCGTTTCCATGGAAACCGGCTCCTGAAGGATGGCTTTGGCCTCTCTGTCAGCGTGTCATGTTTCGGGATGTAAACTTTTCAGGTTGAATAAGTACGCCGCGTCAGGTGGACTCGCAAATGGAGAAATCCATTCGTTCAACCCATTACTTAGATTTCTTTTTTGCGTGTGCTTAAAAAAAGAAGGGGGAAAAGAAACCCTTCGCCGCTCTGTTAATAGGGGCGTGCAATTGATGGGGAGGGCATCCATTTAGGGTGACACGCGAAATGAGATATTTGTGTATGGTAGAAGTGGTGTATTTTTTTAAATTGGGATCACATATCGAATGGTCTGCAGTAATTAGTGGAACAAGTTTGTTGTGGGGGAAAAATCATATGTGAAATTATATACTTTTTGAGGTTATATTTGGAATTTGTCGTTTTGTACGCATCAATGCATACTCCCCGTTCTTGAAATTTTGTTCTTTAATATAGTGCATATATGGGATAATTAGTTTACTTTTTTCTGCAATACTTCGATTAAAAGAATCCGCTTCTTTAAATTCCAGTTTCGTTTTCGTCAATGTAAACATTATTTTTTTTTTACTATCCAGTTTTTTAAGTAATCTTATTAAAATAAAGTCTGAATTATGTGCAATAGGATGGATCCAAAAACCTTTTATCGGAATTTCCAAACTTTTCTATGCGAAAAAGATGTTCTCTTCTATATAGATAAAGGGAAAAAATAAAATTTAGAATAAAAAATAAAATATGTTATGCACTTCCATAACGGGAATGAAGTTCAGGAGTTGAAGGACGCTCTTTTGAAGTAAAAAGTCAAAATAATGTTTGTTGAGAAACAAATATTTTTAACATTTATTGCAATGAGAGGACACCTACGAGATAGTTACAAGGAAAAAAAGCACCAGGTTTGTTTAACAGCCTTTTTAGTATTAAGTTTTAAGAAATAGGAACCTACTGTCGAAATTACGGTGCACGATAAAGGGGAAAACGGGAAGAAGCGTGGATTGGACTGATTCAACGGTGCTAGAAGAGCTGGAGTTATGAAATGTATTGCAGTTAGTTATACATTGTACTACTTATTCACTGCTCATTTATTAATTCTCATCATTTTGGTTTATTAATATTGCAGAGGAATAATTTTATGAGCACCCTTTTAGAAGCTTCACTTGTATGTAACGGAATCTTTGAACTCAATTTTTACCCACTTTAAAAATTCACATTTATTCCAAATTTTGCTCACTTGTCCAGGACCAATGGCAATACAATAATTTTTTATTTTATTTCATTTTCCTGATTAGGATAATCAGGATTAACGATTTCCCATTTTCATATCTCATCCCGCATCTGGCGACTAATTGCAGATCCTATTTCCAGATTTGGCGATAAATTCCAGATTTGGCGACGTAAAGATTAAGCTACATCTTAGTTCGATTAACTATAAAAAAGCGTGTCCCCCCCCCTCCAAAATCATTTTGATCTTGTGCATTTTTTGAAAATTCAACCATTTTGTGGCAATTTTAAATTATTTTTTAAACTATTTTTCTCCTAATCTTCTTCATACTATGGAACAACTCTTTCGCATTGGTAGGTTCTGTTTAATATTAATTTTTCTTTCTCTATTTTACCTCAATTAACCGAAATGTTCAAATTAGTATCATTTCATACGTTTTATTTTTGACTTAGTTTTCATTATTATACTGGCAAATATGACTTGTTCTAAATACGAGCGAGCTTTGATACATCACTAAATTTGGTTTGTGTATATTATCTTGGTGGCATTAAATTTATCGTCACGTAAAAAAAAGTATGTTACATAACAGAAAACGAATCGTATTATCAATTTACCAATTATTTAATGCGTTCTTGATCCCCGCAAACAATAAACTTTTATTTTAATGAGTATAAATTTTTGATATTGAACGCTTTAAAAATAATGGGGTTGTGTTAATGAGATATTCACGAGAAGGCTTAGTGGTACACTCACATACATACACATGTGTGCGTTGCCTTTCTTTAAATATATTTATTCACGTGGGTGGTTTTAATATCTCTTGAACTAGAGTAATCCAGTTCCAATTCAACCAATTTATCTTTGACAGAAGCAGTTTTTATTTCTGTGGCGATTGCAGCAAAAAGACCTTCAATTAAACTTATTCGAATAAATATGCGTTTTTACCCGTGAATGATTAATAAGAAATAGTTTTCGATAAGCGATGCATTTATCCGTGTCATTTGTTTTTAATGTAAGAAAAGGGAAGTATTTTTTAAATTATTGTCTTATTACGTGCGTGTGAATTTTGAAAACTATGTTTTACTTATACGGATTACCATGACAATTGGACAAAAAAAGAGGGGGATGGGTCCGTCCTCAAAGTGAAATATTTTGTGTAGAACGTGTCATTGTGTTTGTCGACAGATAATTAATTGTATCTACTAGAAAAAAGCAATAATAGTTGTCGATATTTTTTATATCCATTCTGACTGTCACATTTTTTTTTTGTGCTACGAATATTTCTTATGTGTTTTAAAAACCTTTATTTTTATGTGAATTTTCTCCGATCTGCGAAGGCATTTCGTATAATTTTCTTTAACCGTATCTTCGTGTTTTACATAGGATAATTATAATAAATTATTTTTAGTATATTTCAATAATTTCTATTTTGAGTTAGCAGCGACAAATTTCCAAAAATATATTTTTTTTTATTGATGATCTAGGTCAGCGATACTCAACCTGCGCCCCACCGGGCTTTTTTAATTGGTCCAGTCATGGCCCATTGCTCTGAGAAATCCATTTATTCATGGAAATTTGGTGGTTAATTCTTTCTTAAAAAAATTCAGATATCAATTTTATTTTTGCTGGCGATGTATGGGTGCAAATTGATATCTATACAAATAAATAAAATTGAAGTGTCTGTTTGTAATTTCAAATTAGCAGCTTTTTACTTAATGCACTAAAAGTATATACGGTACTCATAACAAAAATCCAATTTTTAAAATTTTTGTCTGTCTGTCTGTCTGTTTGTTCCGGCTAATCTCGGAAACGGCTGGTGCGATTTTAAAAATTCTTTCACTAATGGAAAGCTACATTAACGGGGAGTAACATAGGCTATATTTTATTCCCGTATTCTTACGGGAACGTAAACTATACGGGTGAACGTGAAACTGAATGCCAAGATGAACGCCAAATGAACGCCAAGCTGAGCTAATGAAGTCGTTGTTTTGGTTACTGGCGACCGATGCTCTTCATGAGACATAATAGTGTTACGCGCACATGATAATACGCTGACACGTGCCATAATTTTTTTTATGATAGTTATCTCACTTTTCAGTTAAGTAGAGCATCGGCTGTTTCGGATGCACTTTTAAAAATAATAAATCAAGGTTTCATAAGTAAAAAGCAATGCAAGAAACAAAAAATTGATAAGTTTTACGGTTAGTTTTAATCTTTTCTTTTTTTTTATTTACATTTTTAGTCACATTTAAACAATAGTTATTATAATCCCAATCTATATCTATACAAATAAATAAAATTGAAGTGTCTGTTTGTAATTTCAAATTAGCAGCTTTTTACTTAATGCACTAAAAGTATATACGGTACTCATAACAAAAAACCAATTTTTAAAATTTTTGTCTGTCTGTCAGAATATAAACAGATATATTTATAAAACACCATGAAATACCCAGCGAAGCGGGAGGGTAACGGCTAGTATATATATATATATATATATATATATATATTCTAATTAGTGATAATAGACAACAAAGAAGTAGAGCGACCTTTTTTTTTTGTGGAACTACTTTTTAACTGTCTTTCATATCTTGCAAGCGAAAAATATTCGAAGAAAATAGATTGTTTCAAGACGGTTGGGAATTTGACTATTTTGTAGTGAAAAACAAGCATATGGTTCATTAATTGTTTGATTTGACACGAAAGTGTTGCATTTAAAAAGTACCAGCGCACAGGAGAATCATTCACTAACACTTTTCCTCGAAGATCTCTTTGAAGAGGTGATAAATAGGCTTTCTTGAATCATCTTTACAGCAGCGAAAAAATATTTGTCAATGGTAATGTCACAGCGATAAAAAAAGGCACCCTATGAAATTTGTTATATGCTTGGTAATCATATAAACCCGTTTACTAATGCAGAGATTGCCGAAGAGTGATTCTTAAATGCTTCCAATTTAGAAAAATTTAGTGACAAAAATAAAGTATATAAAAAATAATAATCAAAAAGGCAAAATAGAAGTTTTAATATTTTGGTCAATTTCCTCATTTTAAATTTGCTATGTTATCTTGGTCTTAAGGCATTCCCTCCCCCCCATTAATTCTCATGTTGCGGCCCGTGTGAAATAGCCATCATATGTATGCTGCCCGGCAGAAAAAAAAAATTGATTACCCCTGATCTAGGTTTTCTAAAGTAAACCATTAAATTCATCTATTTTCTTAAACAGAGGTTTATTCCTGTCATTTATGTTTCCTTTTCCAGCTTTTAGACTTAATAAATTTTGGATCCTACTCTCGACCCCTCACCTTGGTGCGTTAGTCTAGTGGTTACAGTTGCAAACTCGTGGCCGGCATGTCATGAATTCGAGCCTAGTACCGCTAAGATACTCCGTGTAAGGGGAAAATGCGCGTTAAATCTGTCTAGGCTGAAACGTCTTCCCGTTGGTGTGGTGTGAAAGTTAGAAGAAGGGGGTGCCTTTATAGTGTGACCAAACCTTATTAAAAACATCATGTATCGTGGTTGGTTCGTCGCTGGCCTTCTGCACCTAAGGTTGCAGGTTCGACATCGGCCCGAATCGGTGGATGTTCATGATGCAGAAAACCAACAGCGGCCATTTCGTGTGATTATACGGTATGTAAAAGATACCTAGAGTGTCTGTTTGGCTCCGGTGTTCTCGGCAAAATTAAATCCTAGAACAGGTTCGCATCGTCACTCAGGTGCCCCCCTCTAGGGAGGAACCTGGGCGTCAAAATTACCTGCGGCGATTGCTATCCGCCTATAGGTTGCCGCACTAAAAAGAGATACCAGCTCCCGGGAATGGACAAGGTCTTCAATGGTAAAACACCAATCCGCCGCCCATTAGAAATTTAAAAAAAAGAATCTTTTTGTCTTTTTATATTTTGTGCATTTTTCTACATCCCATTTATTTTTGGAAGAAACCGAAACGTCTTATCTGTGTCATTCTCAAAAAGCTTTCTGGAGACCCACGGACGATGCCCTCATTGTGTATCTCACCCCTGTCAGATCCCTTGCGATTCAACTAAGATATTCAGAATCGCATTCACGGAGTGGAGTTTTTCACTCCAGTTAGCAGTTGTACTGTTTGAAAATGGACACGAAACTTCATTGTTACCGTGGCGATCGTGTCTTGCATTCCAATGGCCCCATCTTATTTGGCGAAATTTCCTGTCACGAATTCCAGCCGCCCGCATCAATGGATATAGAAGGTGCCCGCAAATTTGATTTTCAAACGAATAGCTGGCCTTTTCCCTTTTATTTATTTTTTACGATTCAAGGATCTGGAGGATGAGGAATGACCAACCCTCTTTTACTTCTGCCCTACTTGTTTCAATGCGCTGAGGAATGCCCTCTTTGTATTCGCTTCGAAGCTTTCCTCGTGGGAGTATGGTTCTTTTTTTGAGGGTGAAAATGAAGATTAGTGAACTGGAGGTTGTGGAAGTGCTTGACTGAAATGGGGGTGAGTGCTGACGATTGTTGAAGAAAGGGTTGCCAAGTGGCGTCTGTTCATTTAAGGGCTCGTGAGTTGGCCCCCTTTGCCTTCCGGTGCTTCTCAAAAGACCCCGTAAAGATTTCCTGTATTTGTATATGCGGAGTAGTGAATCGCGGAATGTTTTCAACTTTGGTAACTGAAGTCATTTTAGCTTTGAAAAATTACTATTGTTGAAATGACTCATTCTCTGTATTTTCGTTCGCTTTAAACAAAATTGTGTGCTTTAGCGAACAATATATATATATATATATATATATATATATATATATTTCAGATCAAAACTAAATTTTATATGTATTGCCGCTATGTGTGTATTTTTTTCTTTTTCGTTACGATGAAAATTGTCTAACACGAAACTGAGGAATTGATATATTTTTTCTTGTAAAAAATATTGCAAAAAAAAAAAAAAAAAAAAAAAAATATTTATATACAAAAATGAAGTTTATAAGTGTATATTTTATTTAAAGAGATGTGTTAATGCACGGTATTTCATAAAAATCAATGAAACAAAGACATTAGTAAGAACTTAAATTGGTTATCCGAACGCTGTCCGGTCTCAACTGATTCGGATAAACGACGTTCTACTGTATATCACTTATTTTAGAAAAGGGGGAATTTTTTTGTTTTTGATAATCATGATTTATATATCTTTTTTTCTTTTCTTTCTTTAAAAAAATTCCGTTTCATTCTTTTTGTTAATTCCTTTTATTAATTAAATATTTAAAAAATCTGATTGGGGGGGGGTATAGGATTTTAATAACGGTTGGTAAAATATTCTGTTATTAACAAATTAAATTTTTATTAATTACATTTGTTATCTTTTTTTCTCAGTGGAAATTACTTAAGATCTTTTTAACAAACCTTTTAAATACTTTTCACCTTAAAATTGTGACATAGCCTTTTAAAAGATGTCTTTAAAACGGGACAAGGTTTTTACGATGAAATAAAAACTCGCTAACATTGATTACGAACTAATTTCCCGTGAGTTATATATATATATACTCCCATGGTTTCATTCGCAATTCATTTTTTATGCGTCTCGTTTATCACTGTTATAAATCGTAGCCTGTTTCGCTATATGCCGCATTTAGTGTGACCTCACGCTTGCCAATGTGGCCCCGCAAAGTACTCTATAGCCTAAATTTCTAGCAGACGGACGCCAAGTGTGTTTTGTCTTCGTCCTTGTAAACGGTAAACTTCTCAGTGTAGGTGAAGGACCAGGAGAGTTTAAAAAACACGCAGGAGTCAAAATAGAGAACCTGCTTGCTGATTAATGCAAACCATGAGCTCGTCGTGTGAAAGAGTATTGTTCTGTCCTCTCTCGCACACCCGAGATAGTTTTAACAGCACTGTTTTGGCTCTCGTATTCATTACTTCTCACGAGACGAAATAGAGGGAGATGAGATGAAATGAAAGTGGACATGTAGTAGACTAGATGAACTACAATAAACAGGAAATCCCAGATAACGAAAATCCTGGTCAAATCTGTGCACAGCATTGGTCTTCAAGCCTTTTCAATCCACGGAACCTCTAGAACAGTGATTCCCAAAGTGGTCTTTCGACCCCCAGGAGTCTATGACGGCCTTCAAGGGGTCCACGTAAAAATAACAATAATTTGGGGGTCCATAAGATGTAAGGGGAGTCTATGATAATGACTCTCATTAAACTAGATTGTGACTTTAATTTTAAAAGAAAATTTAAAATCAAGTGGAAATTAAATGTTACTTATTTAAGATTTATTTACTAAATTTAATGAGGTTAATTTGCACTTACAAGGAGACAGCATAAATTTTATTAAAACAAGAACCATTTCAGCGTTTCTTTCCAGAGTTCAGCTAAAGAAGTATAATGCCGGAGGTCCCAAATTTTTTTTTTCTGAATTTGTCAGGACGTTTTAACCTACGTTCAACATTTAAATGCCTTTTATTCAGATTTTGAAACCTGGTTTGAGACTACTTTGTCGTTTGTTTATTGTTTAGTTATTTTATTTAACAGTTTTATTAATTAACTTTTAATTTAATTAATTTACATATACTTTTTTAAATTTTAAACACTATACTTCATTGCAGTTAGAAATTTAATTCTTTTAAAGTAGGAGTTGTAGTACCAGTTGTCACAAAGACATTTCAAGTTGAATAATTTGCAAATATTCAATATTAATTAAGCAGGGGTCTATCCCAAACCGAAAAAACATGGCAAGGGTTCTATGAGACAAAAAAGTTTGGGAACCTATGCTGTAGAACTAGAAGGTGTGTTCGGGGAACCCCTAGAACTTGAAAGTAACCCTGTTCCACACACACACACACTTAGAAGAATATATCTTAAAATATTTAAAGTAGATCAACAATAGATCAATGCAAAGGCAAATTAAATAAAGAATTGCATTTATTATTAAAAAATGTTAATCTACATTTAACATAATTTTCTCATTAATAATATTAATCTGTCATCTAAGAGTGTGACCTACCCATATATTACGTTTAGTAACTGAGATATGTGCTTTCATTTTTTCACCCAAACTGTCGAAATCTGGATCTATTGAGAATAACTGCAATCACGCATTACATATTCTGAGTTTCATTTGTTTTTGTAGCCACTCACGTTGAGAAATATTTTTCACTTGTACACATTGTTCTGAAGGACATTAAATTGTTTATAGCTGTGTGATAAATATTGTGTATTTTGCATAAGAGAAAGAGAGGGAGAATTTGCAACATAAAATTTAGGATCTGTTGTTCCTTAAATTTAGATTTTTAATATCAAAAATCTGTTTATATATTGTAGGTGTTCTTCCACAAATATAAAAAGGTGCATTTTCCATTAGAAAACTAGTTAGTACTAACGAGTATAAAATTATCTCGTGGAACTCAGGATAGGAAACAATAAAATATTCAAAATTTAGTAAGTATATATATATATATATAAATAACATTCTTTTATTATAATAAAAATTTAAAGAGTATTTAAAAAAAGTTTGAAGACCACTGCAGTAGATGATGATAATGTGTGTACAGCTCTAATTATGGCAGACAGAGACATTTGGGAGTTTGTTCAAAGCTGAAAAAATATTAATGCAGATTCGGACGATGAATGTTCCTACATCCTCAGAAATGTGGAAAGTCATGAAAAGTATGCACAGTTATTTAGACGCACATTCCAATGGTGAAATGAATAACAAAATGGACGATATTGAATAATTTTGATACTAAAAAAAACAATGCAAAGAAAAATATCAGATTATTTTCCTAAAACTCATTAAATCTTTTGTTTTTCAATAAACTTGAAATTTGTGTATTAAATTTCATTAAGTTCTTGTGGACGTTTTTGTTTCATTGATTTTTATTAGATATATGCATATCTATGTAAATAAAATAAACACTAATAAACTTTTAATTTTGTTGATGTATGACTTTTCTTTTGTAATATCCTTTAACCAGGCAATTCTTTTATTACGAAAAAATATTTTAGTTTCGTGTTAAGCGATTTTCACTGCATATTAATTTTGAAAAACGATATTGGTTGAACACGTTAGCCCAGTTAAGATTTCGGTGAGGTGTTCTCTCGAATAATTGATACTCTATTGTAGTTAAGAGCCGATTTGTGTGAGTTCAAAGTGATTTAAGCATGGTTTTGTTAAAATTGTGTGATTTGTGAATATGAAGAAACTGTACTGCGTAGTTGATTTTAAAATACAGCCGACTCTCGATAATTCAAACTTTCGATAATACAACCATCTCGATGATTCGAAGTATAGGCTCAGTCCCTAGAAAAACTCTTGATATTTCGAACTAAAACAATACGTTTGGGTACACTCAATAATTCGAAGTGAAATCTATGGCCAGACAGACTATACAACACGCGATAATTTGAAGTTATCGTATAAAACTCTCAACGAACGCTCACTATCATGTAGAGTCCTGTAATAAACAGGTAGGAGCTTAAAAGTTTCGCGTTGTGTTGTTTATGCGTGTCTCCCCTGTAACGTAGCCCCTTTGATGGCCATCTGTCTGCACCCCTACTTAGTGTTTTCCGGTTCCCCAGGTGAAAAGTTACTTTTATTGTTTTCGTTCCTTTAAGTGGACAATAGAGCAACCGCACCTGTTGTCAGCCGTCCATATCTTTGGTTTAACTCGGGGCCTTGCTATACTTGCGTTCAGGAAGGATGGTCCACTGTTGTGAAGAAGAGATGTGTAGGATTGCGTATGAATGTATTTATTGGATGTATTATTTTAATACCTAAGACTTTTAACTTCTGTAAAATATTTATATTGTGTAATAACTACTTTTTAAAATACTTTAAATTATTTGATATATGCGTACGATTGCGGTTTTATTACATAGTTTCAAATTTAAATGTGTTAAAAAAAATTCTCTTTGTGTATTTTGGCAATTTTTTTCTACCCTTCTTGATAATTCGAAGTTTTTCATTAATCCCTCCCAACTTCGAACTAACGAGAGTCGACTGTATCTACATCATAAAATTTATTGTTTTTCATTCATCGATTCCGATCCATCGTCTTCCGTTCTCTTACATCGGTGATATCTAAAATGACTATTGGTATGATGATGATGTGTCTATGACGGGACCAAAACAGACAGTACCATGGGACCAGATGACTGTTCTGGCAATCTGTTCTATATTATCCACATAGAGGTTTGTTGACGAAAATAGAACCCCTATTTCTTGTAGAGCAGCAAGAATAACTGGACAGTCAAACATATGAGCAGGTGTTAGCTCTGTATCTAAAGTTATCACAATTCCTATAAGTTCTACCATCACTATCCAACTTCATTCCTTCGTGATGATCTATCTGTTCTTAGCCTAGCAATAGTCTTTGTTATAAGGTGGTCTCCACTTATGTTACAGATTTGATGCTTTACAGGAATTGACTTCTCTCTCAATTTGAAATTTGTGACAACATTTGCGCGTCTAATAAGGTAACGTTGACAAAATTGTCATTATTAAGATTGCTAGCTTAATTCCCCAGTTTATCTGCATTTTCATTGCGCTTGTAATGTCAACTTTTCGGGTTACCCGCACCTGTCGGGGGAGTCTGTTACTCCTAAACAGCTCGTCCCCAGGAACCGGGGAATGTCCCTCCCCTGGTATATCCTTTGGGTGGTAGAGGGGAAATAAAATACCCTCCGCGGAACAACAAGCAGAAGTTAAACCTCTTTGAGGCAGTGACATCCGTTTTCCATGATCGATGATATATTTTCCTCAAAACGAACATATATCGATTTTTAGGTAACTTAATGCATATTCTAGAAAACACATATTCATAATTTTTATTTGCTGGACGTATGATCACTTTAGTTAAACCCAAGATATAATTCTATGAATTTGTTTACTGAGAGAGATAGAACCTTCGTTATATGGGGCAATACTTATGCAGAAAACGAAGGCTATCTTCCTTCTTAACTAGCATGTTCTTTTAATGATAGCTGCTGTAGTGTTTTGGTTTTGGCTTTATGATTCGGGAAGAACATTCCCATTATCTCTGAAAATGAGATCCCATAACTATGGCGTTATAAAAGTTTCATTTTCGTGAAATATTCATTTGAGTCTTCTGCAAGCAAAGGACTAGACTTGCTGGGTCATTTGCTAGGGACAGCAAATTCGTTCGCTGCTAACTCTTTTACACCAAGGATAGCTTTTATCTTAGCTTAGACTTCTAGAATATTGCTTGTTAGTGATTTTATCAGCTCTGTTTAGAAAGTTAATTACATATCTTTTGTTTCGGAAAGCTTTAAAACAGAATTTTATTTTATCAAATCGCAAATAATCATACAACATTTCGATATATAAAAATTAAATAAGAAACAAGGTTGGAAATCAAATGGACTAACTATTAGTCTTGTGCTTGTTGTTCTAATAGTAAAATTATGAGAGATACAATTTCAAATTTGGGTAAAAAATGCCCAAGTATTAAGATTTTTTCAAGAAGTTTTTCAAATTAAAATTTTTTTAAAAATTATACCCAATGTATTCTGCTCACGTATGCGAGTTATTATTTTTGACAAATATGCTCTTATTGAAGGAAATTTCTGTGAAAAGCAGAAGTTGGCAACAGCAAAGTGCATGAGCTGATTGACTGGAAATTCGTGATTGTATTCATCATGTGACTATGACGTCACATAAATTTAGCCCATTAAAAGCTGAAAGATTATTAAATCATGTGGTTTTAAAAATGGGAAATTTTATTAATGTTCAATGTGCTGTGTATAAATAACAGATTTTATCCTAGGGCTGAAAAAGACTGGGCTTATATATTTAATAAAATGACTTCATATTTCATTCAGAAGGGGGGGGGGTTGCGCTAAATACGAAGAATACCTGAATAAAAATAATTAACTCAATGATTTGGTTCAAATCCACAATTGATTCGAACTAAACGCGAGGTGGATCTCTCGCAACATTTACTTGAAATGATTACCGCATATAAAGAAGTATAAATTTCTTCAATTAAAAAAATTTTGATTGAATTTTTAATACACACATCACTGCTTTACATATTACGATAATATGTTTTAATCTCTCGATGCATATTGATAAAATAAACTTTTTTATTTCGGGAAGTAATGAAACGCAGTGGCGTATCGTGCAGGGCCCAGGGTTCTAGGGGGTCCAGACCCTGACTGATGCCAAGTATGTACCCTTTGTAAGATCCGATTCGGGGCCCAAAACCTGACTTTACAGAAGGGCCCTTATGTTCATCTTTACGCCACTGCTAAAACGTATTATATAAAGTTATTTAAAATGGTCACATTGTGAACCTTTTGAAAAAATTTCACGTTAAATGTACCTTTATGCCTCCCCCACCCCTTTCTGTACTTATTGTAAGACAAGTCCAGCCCACGATCTAGTTCTTGAAGTGTGAAAAGGGTTCTATTTCTTGTTTCCCAAAGACTAGAACAAGCCTGCCCTAATTTCCTCGTTGTTCCCAGGACTCATTAGACAAGTATTTTTAGATGTTTTTCTCATCCTTACTTTTAAGTTTTTCTTTTCTTGTTTTTCAACGCGAGAAAAAGGTTTTTAATTCCATCTGTCGTCTCTGGTTGACGGGAGGGGGTGTCAGCAGAACGATCCAACAAGAATGGGTTCATAGAATACGGTGACAAAAACCAGTTCACTGCTTACCTTTCCTTTGTAAACAAAATTAAACTCATTTGGCTGCCAATTTGAAAAAAAAAGATGAGCATTAAGAGAAGTTGATAAGTTTTGTTTATAGATTAAATTGTGATGTATTTGAGATAGTATTTTCTTTTAGTTGTCCTGTATTAGTCTATTGGGAAAGGCTGTGTTATTGATGAAATAAATTGTTAACGTACCACATCGTTAGCAAAAGTCTTTTTTATAGCATTTTTGCAATAATTGGTCAAAATTGTTTCCACCAATAGTAAAACATATTTAGAAACGTTGATGTAATGATGAGTAACAATTTTAAAATGCCTGCTATAATTTGCTCAATTTTAGCCGCACCGGATATTCGACTGTTAAGCATATATTTGTATTGATAAAGACAGTTTTGCGAAATTAATGGAAATTGCAATGGAAATGCTATTTGCAAAGAAGTTATTGTCAATGATGCTGTAATATTTCTTTCATATTGCATAGCATTTAATAACATTAATATTTTCTTTCTTGCCTATATGTTTTGTGTTTGTAATTCAATGCGCCCTTTCGGCTGATATATACTATACAAATTCGTAGTCTCATGTTTTGCCAGTGGTGATATTAAGTGCTTCTTGTTCTCAGAGAATTAGAAGATTTTCGCCATCTCTGTGAGAGGTTCAGTGTCTCTGTGTCAGGTTCACTGTGGTTTTTCCGAGCATATCTTGGGTTGTATCTCTCCATGAAAGATATCTATATGGATTAGTGGCGCACACAAGAATTTTTCAGGGGGAGGTTCAGGTTGAAAGTCGCCATTCTCGTATCATACCCCAACATACTGCCCAACATATTCTTTTGATTTTATCGATTGTTCAGAACAAAGAACAGTAAAATATAAATTATTGAATAAATAATTAGCATTAATTAATGAAATAAACAATTAATAACAGATACTTAATAAAATTTTACATTTTTTCATAGAATTATAATCAGTCGAAAAATCAAGGGCTATGGGAGAGGGGCTCCCCCCCCCTTTTGTGCGCCACTGATACGGATACCTTTCTTGTGTTCGATTTTTTTGGAGTAAGAGGAAAAATGGTCTTGTCTGACTTCGCCAGACTCTGGAGGATTAAAAACAACAGATAGAAATTTTTATTCATATGTTCTACCATCCCTTAAGGCTTGTTTTCTAGATTTTTGAACCTTTCCTCCCT
>BMAO01015523.1:0-19191 GCA_019973975.1 Trichonephila clavata | reverse complement strand
AAATCTATCATCTATCATCGAGTCTGATAACTCAAAATATAACGAATGTATTTCTGTAAAACTTTTTGAACCTGATATTTATGTTATTTTCTAGAGAATGTACTAAATATTTCTTATTGTATGAATACTTTTTCAGTTATGGCTTGTTATTTAAATAATGGTCTCATAAAAAATGTAACATTTCTTATAATGTTTACTCAATAAGCTCTAAAATTTTCAAATTTTAATAAAAAATTAAAATTTTAGTACATTTTCTAGATAAATGCATCTAATTTGTTTTAGTAATACTTTTACTAATATATGTTTATGACTTTTTTCTCTTTCAAGTTTATCAAAAATATTGCTAAAATTTCACTTTTAATTGAGATTTTTGTAAAATTCATGTAATTTATTTTAAATTTTGATAATTTAATAGTAATATTTATTGGTATTGAGTCCTAAAAGAGCATTTATATCGTTTTAGTATGCTATTTTGTTAAAAAAAAGTACTCCGAACGTGTTCGGATACCTTAAGTTCATAAGGAATGTCATTTCTTTTAAATAAACAATGTTTCGATCTATGTAGAAATCTAATTATTTTCTATGCACTTCTTTTTTTATTATTTTTAAAGCTCTCATTTTTATACCCGGCGTATAACGCACACCCATCAATTTCCATCTTATTTTTTGTGTTAAAAGTGTACGTTATATGCCGGATTTTACGGTAAGTGAAATGTTAATACTTTGTGTGTGTGTGTGTGTGTGTGTTGATTTCATTTTCAATCATGTCTTCGCTTCTAGGTTTTCGAAATCTCCATCAAATATTCAAATCATTAAATTTAAAAAAATTTCTTAAGTGATTATATGATAAATTATCCTTTCGTACCTAAAAAAACGAAATTTCTTTTCAATATTTGAAAAATAATAGTATTAAGTTTAGCTAGCTTTCACATATTATTTAAATCACGTCATATATAACAAAGATATTTGCTTGATATTAAATGTAAAATGTAAAATAACATCCTGATTAGAAATAATGTACATTTCGATAGATACATTACATATGCTTTGATATGCATTTAATTATACATGTAAAATAATTAATACATATAGTTTGATAGAACGACGTATTCCCGAAATATTTGCAGAAATACATTAGTTTATAAATTATTATTGACATTTTGCTAAACTTGATTAAAAGTGATTTGAAATTTAGCAGATTTAGAAGTATTCTATAAATGTATACATTATATAACTAAGTATATTATTAGATAGATATATTTTTATTCCTATCATACACTGCCGGTTGTTGAATGTATTCAAAAGCAGGAAATGTATGCAAATAGAGAAAGTCACCCAAAAAGAAATTCCCGATTAAAAATTACTCAAAATCTATAATTTATAAAACATTTATTCATAAAAAATAAATTTTTGATATGATAATAATCCGTCAATTACAACAAGTGCAATCACAACACACACACCAAATAATCAATGTGTACCAAAATAACAATATACTTGAAAAATGATCAAATCTTGATAAAAAAAAACTTCCTATATTTGAAATAAAATTAATTAAAAAATCTGATTTTGTTATATCTTTAAAACATGCCTTTAAAAATGTACTAATATTTTGTTTTTAGTAGAATAAATTATGCATCCTAATTTATTTATGTTTTCTTCGATAGACTTTTCTGTAAGAAAAATGGTAGAAATGTGTTCTTACAATAATAATATTGTTTTATTTGATACTATATTTATTTTTATCATTTAAAAATTATTTTTGAAAAGTGTGCAAGTTTCTTATTAATGTATTTCCCTATCCTATCCTTTCAAGAGCTTTAAAATATTTATTTAGCTGTTAAATTGTTTTCAAGCATTTCAAATTTTACCACAAATTGAAATGATAAGTGGTGATTATAAAATCATTGAAGAAATCCAGTACATTAGCTTTAAAAACATGAAATATTTTTCACGTTTAATACATTTTTATTTATTAATGAATGTTTTCAAAAAAAATTATTGTCTTTTAATGAATGAAGATCTAATATATATCTGATTCGAATATGATCTACAGAAAATCAAACTTGATGTTAAATTGAGTGAAAAATAAAATGTTTGTTTTGAAAATGGGAAATAAATTACATAAAAAAAAATTATTATTATTTTTTTTTCCGTTTGGTTAAAGTATCCGACTACCCTAAAATTGTGAATTTCGCCAAAAATTAACAAATTTTTTTATGTTTTTATTTTATTAGCTTCATAAAAATACCGAGTTTATTATATTTTCCGTTCACTGGGAAAAAAACTACAAGTGTTTTAGGAAAAGCAGATGTCATTACTTTAAGCAAGATATGTCATACTTTAAAACGCGTTTTACTCGAAATGTTTTTTTTTTTTAATGCAAAAGAGCGGTTTTTGCATTTAAAACGTTTTGAAAATAATTTACTGAAATTTTTGTGTATGAAAAATTTTAAGTAGAAGTGTTTTAACTTTCAGATTTATCAATCACTGTTTTATTACAAAATTTTCAGTCCCTTATTTTAATATAATCACTGTTTTTTTTTTAAGCAATTTCATATAATAACTAAGATAAAGTTCTCTAGCTTTTGTAAAAATGAAAATGTCTCTTATCCTGAAGGTCATTGCAGCAACACATCAGAATTGAAAAATTGAAACTTTGTTCATAAACATTTGGTACATAATTGGCCCCGTGTATGATTTTTTTTTTGTAAAATTGTACCCATTTTAGTAATAATAATTTCTTTTTCTCTTCTTAATTTTAGCATATTTTTCTTAAAATGTACTAAACAAATCTAAAAACCACACACATAAAAAAATCCCCATACCTCCACTTTTTTTTTAAGTTGTCGCAAGTAGTAGGGTACCTTAAGTTTTGATTCTAAATTGTATGCTTAAAATATTGGAATTTAAGACTTTTATTTTTTGTTTTCCAATTTCAAATACAATCGTAACAATATCTGCTAGTCTCCAATCTGCTACCGACCACTTCTTGTGGTTTTCATCTGCAATATTGCCAAGTGGCAAAAACGTAAATCGTTGCCTTTCATCCCAGACACTGTAGTCTCTTACTGATTCGTGGGTAGGCAAAATAAACTACTCTTGGTGTCTATTCTGACTTCCGCGATGAGACAGCATTTCCTACTAAAAACATACGATAAGTCATGTCTTCTGTTTTCGTTTTCACATGAGGCAATGTCGAAACTCCAAACCACATGAATGTGTGTCATTAGAATGAGAATGAGTATAGCGATAAGTTTTCGAAGTCTGACTAGTTTCTGGGTTACTTCGTGAAAAATCTTACTGTCAAAAATAAGTTTTGCTTCATCATGTCACATGTCTTCTTAACAGATCATTAATAAATATAAAAGATGAATCATCGTTATCCCTATTTCAGATGTCTAGTTCGCATAGTGTTCTACACATTATTTTAATATTTGAATGTGGTTGAGTAATAATGACTGGAAAGCGAATGAGGATGTAAACTCCTGATATAATGAAAAGTTAAGGTATCCGACTACTTGCGACAATTTTTTTTAAAAAAAATGGAGATAAGGGGATTTTTTTGTGGTTTTTTAGATTTATTTAGTACATTTTAAGAAAAATGCTAAAATTAAGAAAAGGAAAAGAAATTATTATTACTAAAATGGGAAAAAAGGGATAAAAATTTACAAAAAATAACATAAACGCGGTCCATTTTGTACAAAAAGTTAATTAACAAATTTCCAATTTTTAAATTCTGATGTTTTGCTATGTTTTTCATTTTTAAAATGATCTTCAGGATAAGAGATATTTTAATTTTTACAAAAACTAGAGCCCTTTATCTTAGTTATTATATGAAATTGCTTAAAAAAACAGTGATTATATTAACATAAGGGACTGAAAATTTTGTAATAAAACAGTGATTGATAAATCTGACGGTTAAAACACTTCTACTATAATAAAGAACACACACACATAAAATTTCAGTTAATTATTTTTCAAACTTTTTGAGCAATCGTTGTCCTCGTTTGAGCTTTTCAAAAACAAAACAAAAAACATATTTGGAGTAACCCGCATTTTAAAGTGTGATATCTTGTTTAAAGTAGTGGGGCATCTACTTTTACTAAAACACTTGTAGTTTTTGTTCTAGTGAATGAAAAATTTTAAACTTGGTATTTTTATAAACCTAATAAGATGACCTATAGAATAAAATCATAAAAAAAATTGCCAATTTTTGGCAAAATTCACAATTTTAGTCGGATTCCTTAAGTAAACTTATTCGTCTATATAAAAGAACTTGCAGTTATCTACTTGGATATCAGTTGTATAGAAAATATTTTTTTCCATCTTTGCGTCAATATATTTTTATTCATGTTTCTATTTGCCAATGGTATTATTTTCAATTGATTTAAAGGGTTTCTTCAGTTGATGTTAAAAAATAGCACCTGAAATCAATCGGAATATATTTCTCAGGCAGTCAGTGCTCTGATGTTAATATTGTATTCTGACATCACTGGCGTAGCTAGTCCTGAGTGGGCCCTGTATGAAAATTCCTTCGGGGCCCCTTTTTGTAAATGTGAGACTTTTCAATTTTGTGCGTATACATGTCGGGGCCCCAGTTACTTGGAGCCCCATATTATTGATACGGCTAATACGGCGATAGCTATGCCTCTGTCTGACATCTATATATCCTACAGAGAGAGAGTAATATATATAGTATTATATATTATTCATTCTTAATTAAGTTGACCAATTTTTTTCTGGCATAAAATTTATTCCATATTTCGCTCCGTATATCATACCGTATTTCTAGATGAATTTCCACTTTATGTATTAAAGGAAAAAATTGCTTTTTTATGGAATGTTAAAAGATTTTAAAAACATAGCATTTTCCATAAACAGATGTATGAATTACAACATTGTGAATACTCAAGCAAATGGGGATATTTATTTATTTATTTTCTGAAAATGTGTTCCAAATTTAGTTTCAGTTATTTTATATTTGGCGAAAACACAAACTTAAACTAGAACCAAAATCATAAAGAATAATCTAATCTAATCAATGCAATTCTTAGGATGCAATTTTATCAAGTGATCTTTAAACTATTTCAAAGTCTCTGTATTTCAGTGGTCATGGTCGCGAATTCGTGTTTGGTATTGTTTTTGTCCAGTCGTGGGTTCGAGTATCAGTGCTACTAGAAACCAGCAGTGTGAGGGATGAATGCACGTTAAATCTGAGGAGGCTCAAACTCGAGAATCAGCATGGCGTGGAAATTTGCAGAGTAGGGCTTGGCCGCGGGGACGTCTTAAGACTCTTTGAGGCCCTGGGCCCAGAGAAGATTTTTTGAGGACCTAGGTCCCTTTGCTAAATTGGGCCCTACCTGAGATCTTTAAAAGTAGACAGTAAGTAGCATGCATTGTCAAATACTCATTGAAATGGTAATTTGAAACAAATAAATGTGCACAACTCACAATCTAACAAACAAAGGCACAAACCGGCTTGACCGCATTTCGACTAAATGAGTTAAATGGTTGTTTATGGTATTAGACCTATGCCTAGATAACGGTCATCATATAGTAATACAGTTTTACCATTTTTGCCAGTTGACATGCAGTTTGAAATTCCCTGATTATCGGGAATATGTACGGGAATAATATTTGTTTGTGTGCGTGTGTGTGCAGACAGTTAAAATTATCCGTATTATGATCTTATTGAGACAAATTCGAGAACGAAACGAGGCCCTCACCAAGGGCAAGGCCCTGGGCCCGGGCCCAGTTGACCCATGCCTTAAGACATCCCTGCTTGATCGTGGTTCAAAATTACAAAGTTCGTCACTAGTAGCTTTCACTTAGCTATAAAATGCGACGACAGTGAAATAATGAATCAATCAACCAAGCTTGAGGGCCGAATGATTTTGATGTTACAGTTAATTGCTATTATTCGTACAAAGTCTAATTTTTTATTATAATAATAAATAATGTTGATAGTAAGTTTATTCAAACATTTAATTTAACTAAAAGTTATAAATTTCCATATTTTTCTAACTTAATTTACGTAATAATACACTTAATTTGATTTTAACTGCTGTATATAATGTTACGAATTTTGTATAAAATAATGTAAATAATTTGGATTTGGATGTGCAATGCCTTTATATTACTCTATATTTATTTCATGTTAAGATTGTAATATTCACAAGCAAGCCGTCCCTTACGTTATAAAGGCAATTCAATGGGAACTTGGAGAAATATTGGCGATAGAGCCAAGTTGGCCTCATTTTTGGCGACCAAGTTGGCGACATTGGCGACCATGTTGGCGAGTTCGGGACCCTCTGGATTCTTCTAGAAATTAGTAGAGAAATCCACTAATTTCACGACCTGTGGCGCGAGCGCATCTTTCCAGAAATTTCGGCCTCTGCTATAAATAGAGAGAGAGACGCGCCGCAACAGTCAGTCTGATTTTAACCAGCGAGTAGTAAGCACTGTTTTGATTAGCGATTAGAAGACTTACCTTGAATTTGATAAGCTCGGCTGTGCTTGTGAATAGTCATTTACATAAGTGAATTTTAGACACTGCTTATTGTGTCTGAGTGCTGTTGAAGGTGTGAAATCCTTCTGTTAATTATTCTGCGAATTTTGCTGTTGAATCCTGTATTTTCAAGGATTGATTTACGCCAATAAATACACATCGCTTGCAAAGAACTGTCTTGTTGCTTACGACTGCTTTTGCATAAAATCCTCGAACCCCGATCTACGTAACAATAATTTAATTATGCATGAATAAACAGTATATTTGATAAATCTTGGAGGATAACTGGGATTAAAATCTTCATCACATACCCACCCCCACAAAAAGTATTAGACTGCTACGTAACACTTGGAATTTTAGCTAATCATTCATATTTAAAATCTATTAAAACCTTTTTATGTGAATTAATACCAGCAGAATGGTTTTAAGAAATCGCATAATTGCTAACACTTTTACCTTTGAAATTATCTTTAAAAGCTTAAGAATTTTGAACGACTCTAATACATTTATGGAATACTACCCATCTCTTTGAATATCAATGATCATCTGTAACAAGACATTGGATTAGCGGGTATATTAAGTGGATAACACAAAGCACATTTGAAATAGTAAAGTAAAGGAAAAAACATGTTGAAATTTCACTCTATTTTCTGCATAACCAGAAAAATAGATTATCTTCATAAATGGATATTTGTCATCCGGTTGCAAAGATAATTATTCATTTGGAAAAATTACGATGTGTGTATACATATATTACTGACATAACATAATTGTAAAGTAGCAAATTAAGTATATATATAAATACATAAATTATTTTATAAATATATATTCATACATTAATTTAAATATATTTTACATAATATAATATATTACATTATTTTAAATATATGATCGTTGTTCCTTTTAAAAATATTTCAAAAGAATGATGCAATCGTTTTGAAAAATTAACAACTTCCCATCCCTCTTCGATTCTCCTCCCCCTCAAGTTCTATAAAAATAAAGTTTAAACTAACTTTCCTCACAGTACAAATTAATTTTCCTTGAAAAAATTGTAAAATACGTGATAGAAAATTTTTAGTATTTAATAGTTATTTAATTATTCTTGTTGATAAAAATAGTTCAACAAAAACGAAATAATTGAAATATTTCTGTTATTTAAAATATCCTGATATACTTTGTAAATGATTTATACGTAAATATACTATCTGTATAAATGAAATGAGAATTTAAGTGGGATAAAATTCCTCTTTGGAATGTATTCTTATAACAGTAATGTAAAAAAATCATTAAATTCATACGAATTTTTGAAAACTAAATTAATGAATAAAGACTTATTGTGACGTCTTTCTGCACTGCATGAGAATGATATAAAACTCAAATAAAGGATATAATAAAATATCAGATTACTATTAAGAATATTTTTAAAGTATATTATTTAAGCTGCAGATTTTTAATTCAGACGGAAGGGAAAATTGCAGTTTATAATTACAATGTCCATGCTCCCTACCTGCGATATCCACACTACCTATGCACTGGCGTAGCTAGTAATGAGTGGGCCCTGTATCGAAAAGTTTTTGGGGGCCCTCATGTGGACCTCTCAATATTTTACGAATTTCTGCTTACACGTGTTGGGGCCCCATATCTTTGATACGGCTGTACGGCGGCAGCTACGCCCCTGTACCTATGTACTATATTCACATGCTTATGATTTGGAACAAACATACATTTGATGAAAATACTTACATTAACCTTTTCAACTTCCTTTTTCTCTCTCTGTTTAAAATAAGTCTTTCGTCATGCTGTAATAAATTTTTACTGCAACAGATGGAGCCAGTATGTTTTCAATTCCTACCATTAGCTCACTCTCTCCCTATATATATATAGATATATAGGTGCATTTTATTTATACAAATGGCTTTTCTTTTGTTGTCTAGGGGTGAGTCAATATGTCCAGGATCTTTATATTCAAAGAAATAAGCTGATTAGAATAAAATTACTGTTTAATGAAACATTAGATTATTTCCAATTAAATACTGATTAACAAACTTTATGAGTTATTTCACGGAGCATACTCTCAATTGTCGCTAAGCCTATCGACCACCACGTTGACCGAAAGCGTGACCTCTCGCCTGTAAACTGGAGTCCGTCCCTCTCACGTCTTTCTCGTTCCCCGTCGCTCTCGTTTCTGCCTCAAAACCCACCATTCCGGGGGGATGGTGGATATATTTGTTGGTAGCGCCATCTATTGGTGAGGTTGTAACCTCACTGATCGGAATATTTTTATATTCCCTAATACTTTAAATCCTACCGGTAAATAATTTAATTAATTACCGGTCTCTGAAGCCAACTTAGATTCGTCTCCATTTTTGTAAGCAATGTAACTGCTAAAACAATGACAAAAGTTGGCGTCGAAAACCGGTTTTTTCAGCTAAACTAGCCAAACCGGGTTTGCATTGTTACAACAATGCAGACAAATCACGCTATTTGTTCAATTATATGTATATATATTTCTATCTTGTTCAAATTTTCAATTGTTAATAAAATACTTTCTATTTATCCATTCAAAGTAGGAATTGACTCAAAATTTTTTTTATATATTACTTGTTCAAAATAAACTTATTTTGGAGGAACTACATAATACATGTAAATTATAGTTTTACAACTTAAGTAATGAGTATAAACTTTGAAAAATTTGCACAATAGAGGTTGGTCCACTGTTATGTGGACAGGAGGTATCCCCCCCTAGTCAGTCCCCTAGTTTAAAAAAAAAATCAAAATTTGAAAAACAAAAGAAATTTAAAAAACGAAAAAAAGTAAATAAGAGAAAAAAGTAATATAAATATTTGTAAAAAAAGCGTACAGAATAAAAATAAGTCAATAATTTAAAAAGTATTCAAAATATAAACCCAATTATTTTGTTTTCGTTTTCTACTTTAACGAGAATTTTGATAACGAAAATAAAAATTTATTTCATTCACAAGAAAGAAACTTCTTTTCCATTCACTTAATAATATTTTCGACGAAATGCGTATAATTTTAAACAATGGAACATGAATTTTAAAGCCATTTAACTTTTTAAATTGTTTGTTTTTAAGTTCATCCGGTTTCAAGTTCAATAATAGTGAATCTGAAATAATTAGTAAAAGCTAAGGATACTTTTTTTTTTGTTCTAAAAACTCACAAGTTGTTCCTTTAATTTTTATTATTAAAGCAACGCGATTTTATTTTAAGGTATTCTTTAAAATAAACTATAATAGTTAATTCGAAACGAGTAAAAGTGCATTAAAATTCCTAGGAGAAACTATAATTATCTTTGGGTATAAAATGCTTTAATAAAGATTAATACGATAACATTTTATTTTTCGTGTTATTTTTATGTAGCTGTATACGCGTTTATTTGACATGCAGACGTACTGCAACCTGATTCTGTCAAACGATATTTTTCTTTCTTTATGCCATTGTTCTTTCGATTTCGAACTGTTCCATATGAATTATTTTATTAAAGAGAGTGAGTTGTAATTATTACTATTATTATTATTATTATTTTTGAAAATATCAAATTCGAATGTTTTTTGCCTTAAAATGATCAGTTTCGCAAAAAGTGTAAATTGACTTCTAAAGTGATAAAACTTTTACATTAATTTTTGTTTCGTTTTTGAATAATAATATGAAAAAGATAATATTCTTTCGATCGTTATTCTTTATTAATTTACAATTTAGATTATTCTTATAACGCATTACTTTTGTTTTGCAGTTTTGCTGAAAATTTACTTCATTTCTCCCCAATTTTTCAGGAATAATATTTATTTTAGATATAAATTCTTCTTTCTATTTTTTTTAAAGTTGTTCTTAAATTAGCAAATTAATTTGTAAAATTACCTAGCATATAATGTCCAATCAATTAAGCTTTTTTCAATTCATTGAAAATATCCTAAAATGTATATTTATTTTGTCCGGAACATTGTTCTAAAAATTACTTTTAAATACCACAACTTTATTTTTTCTCGTTTGTTGTGATTTGGACGTGATTTCCATAAAATTCTTGTGTTATTATAAATTTAAGCATTCTGTAACTGTTATAGTTATAGCTTAGTAAACGCACATCATTAAAATTGTAATTTAATTTTTTTCCAAATTTTATAAATCTTTAAAACTAAAATGAAGATTTTTTCAGAATGTCTTATATCATAGGTTCTCAACCATTTTTGAACTGGCATCCCTAGTAAAAAGTCCCCTTTTCTAGTAAATATTTCGATACCGCCCGCTTTCTCTAGTGAATATTCCCCGAAACCATCCCCTCCCTACTCTAGAGAAATAAGAACGTACCTAAAATATGGTGAAAACAAGAGTTAAATTAAAAAAAATATCCTATTACTAATAGAATATATTTTTTAATTTAATTTTTTTCCTAAAGCCCCAATTTTTTTTACTTGCTAATCTGAAATAGCTGTTGCCACAAATATATTTAAATGTGTAATATATTATATATTTTAGTCATAGTTAGGATATTGTTGAAATTGAAACGCTACTGAATTTCTTTATTTAAAAGAGTAAAATAAAAGTTTTAGCTTATCTGTTATAAAGACAGGCAGGGGGGATGATGATACGAAGTAATTCATAATAAACTATTGCTTTCAAAATAAATTTAAATTGATAGTTTCAGCCTTTAAAGAATCACGTTAATTCCTAGTTAATATATTGAATTATGTTTCTTAGATAATATGCGTAATGAAATGCAGTAGACGAAACATTTTTCCTACTGCTCACAGGCAAAGACAACACTGCACTAAATGCCCTATATCATTCAATTTAATGTAGATCTGAATGCAATGTAGTCTTTAAGTTTTTCATCCACTTCCTAGACCTACTGAAATATGTGAATTTTCGTACAAGTGATATAGAAATGATTTAAATACATACAATCAACATAAGGTAAACAGTATTAAAGTTTACTTTTGTTAATACATAATCAGCTTGTATTTTTAGTCTTTTTTGGTTAATTTGCCCAAGACCCTCTGTGCCATCTCAACGCCCCCT
Organism: Trichonephila clavata; assembly: GCA_019973975.1. Taxonomy (NCBI): domain Eukaryota; kingdom Metazoa; phylum Arthropoda; class Arachnida; order Araneae; family Nephilidae; genus Trichonephila; species Trichonephila clavata. The sequence continues at coordinate 7,643 of BMAO01015523.1, read as the reverse complement.
AATTTTCTCTGGGTCCTTTACTGCCCCTAAAGGTCTCAAACGCCCACAAGGGGGCGTTATCGCTCACGTTGAGAACCTATGTCCCATATAAACACTTGTCGATTTTTTTTTTGTTTTATACCCTAAATTTTTATTACAAATTGTTCAAAAACCGCACAAATTATAAGCACAAATTTTCAAAACTAAAGGTATACAAATTATAATTTAGGTATTAAAGTTCCTTGAAGCATGAAATATTTCTCTTTCATCATTAAAGCTTATATTTATTGAAATAAGTTAGATGGGTATTAATTATTATTAGAATACTGCATCACTGAAAGACTGAATAGCTCGAATATTAACGTATCAATTTTTTTTTAATCAAAAATAAGTTAGTTTATTAAATTTTACGTCATTATTTAAGAAGTACTTTCCTTACAGAATTCTTCACAAAAATATATTAATGAAGTAAAACTTGTATTTTTGCAAAATGAGAACATTTAGTTGAAATGTTTTTTTGTAATTACTGTCTTTTAAAATAATTTTGTAAATTTTGCACCCGAAAAAAAATTTGATTTTTATTTAAAATTTTGTTTACTCAAAAGCATTTAAAACAAAATATAATATGAGACTATCCTCTATTTTGAAGATTAATAATTTTTATGTACTTTTGTATATATATATATATATTTATGTATCAGTGGGGCACACAAGGGGATGGGTCCCCGGGTTCAGACTCCCTCCAAAAGCCTTTCATTTTTTTCTCGATTGGTTATAATTCTATGTATACAGTAAGTAAATTTTAATGAAGTATTTGTTATTAATAATTAATTTTATTATTTAATGCTAATTATATATATATATATATTACAAAAATATACAAAAAATAGTTATATACCTAAGATAACTATAGTCATGATAGAATAGATTTAGCCACAGAAATACTAGAGCAAACTCCTGGCCCTAGGAACCAGGATTGCAGGTTTAAACAATGTTTTGCGGCCAGCCAACCTTCACCTGAATTTGACAATACTCTGGGCCATAGGGAAAGTAAGAAATGTCTAGGGAAGTTTAACTATTATTTCAAATAAAACCATAATCAATTAATGTAAAACGATAATATTATAGCCTATAATAATAATCGTTTTACATTAATAGATTATGAATATTTAAAAATTAAAGCTAAAACAATTAGATAAGGACTTACCACGTGAGTACAACAAAAACCATTTTCCCGTTCGACAGAAAGGTGAATATCAGTAACGCATAAAATTAGTAAGTTTTGATAAAATAACATTAAGTCTATATGTATGTAATAATTCCCAGTAATATAATCCTTTAAAATAACTTTTAACTACCAATGGTCCATCCCTTCAGGACCAACGTTTTAGTAATAAGTTAACCCGCCGCCTAACGAGAGTATTTTAAACTACACCTATCCACCCACTCAGATCATGTGATTTGAGAAACCTATAAATACCGAGACTCCTGGAGACCGTTCTCTTTTTTCGCTTCTGTATTTTGTCTTCGTAAACATGTAGCCGGTTGCCGTGTGTGTGAGTGTATTCTGTCGTCCCCTGTAATGTTTTATGTACTTAAGATGTGGAATTAAACAGATTTGAATAACTCCATGACTGCCTCTTGGATAATATTTATTATGCCTCACCAATCATATTATAAAGAAATCATGTCAACGGCCAACGTCGATTGCATGTATACATTTAAAAACTCTAAATTTTGTTTTAAAATTTATAGAAAATAAAAGTGCAACCCAGACTTATACCATTAATTTTAAATAAAATATATTATTGTTAATTTACTTAACATGAGGCGCCATCTATCGATTAGCTGTACAACTAATTACATATTTCTTATACTAAACATCGGAATATAACATTTTATAAAATTAGCAGGGTATCCATGTTCCATGCAATGCTTAATAAAGCTATTAAAATTTAATATATATTAAATTTATTACTAACTAATACGTTATTATGATAAATGTAATTGAAAATATTATTTCCATATATAGATACGACAAAAAAGTTTCCTATATTATAAAATCTTTTGTTAGTTAGTTTTAGTTTTTAGAAGAAATTCAGTTTTATTTTAAGAAATTAATTAAGATCAATCAAATTATCATTATAATTGCAATTTTTAGAGGCAGGAATAAAATACATAGAGTCTATCTTCTTGTTACACTGTTTAGTATCAAAAATATATATAAACTTTATTCTATACATTGCGAATTTACAAATTGCTTAAAAACCAGTATTCATAAATTTCTTTCGCTTAAAGAATCCTTTATGTAACGTTAAAGTTTCCTCTCTAAATGTATATCCTATTTACCCATGCCAAATATATCAAAGTTCATAAAATCAAAAAATTATTTTTAAAAGACAAAAAATGATGTGAAAAGAAGCAAACCGTATATATATATATATATTTACTGGAAACTTTGAAATTATGTTGACAAACTTACTTTAAAATTGATAGACTGTCATCGTATATGACCTAGTAAAAATAAAAGAAGGTTAAATATAAAGCATTTTATGGAAAATTACGAGTTTTATATAATGATATACTGCTGAATTAATAATATTTATTCGTGAACGGTTTATTTGCCTTTCCATCTCTTTCAGCTTGTTTTTATTGTTATTATTTTCGATAAGTTTTCACACATTTACTGAAACGTTCCCAGATTTTCCATTGAAAATTTTTGAATAGTTCATTTACAAACAATTGATAGTTCTAGTTTATATTCAGCATTGTTTATATACAAATTTATGCACACACACGTGCACAAAAAATAAGCAACAGAACATTCAAAATATGTTTTCAAAAAATTCTGAATACATCAGGATATTTTTATTTTATCAATAAATTAAAAGTAAAATTTTTTTTTAAAACAAGCTTTTATTTAAACGCCTAAGAAGAATAAAATAAATTTTCTTTAAAACTTTTTTTACTATCAACTTTTTCCGTCATTACACAATTTATATGATATAAAAGCTCGCCGCGAGATTAAAGTACTCTTATTTACTTAGTTTGAATTTTTAAAATTAAAATCAATCCGATCAAGTTATTTAATTTACTTGTTTATCTGCAGAGGTAAATCTCGCGACAAGCTTTTATATCATATAAATTGTGTAATGACGGAAAAGTTGATAGTAAAAAAAGTTTTAAAGAAAAATTTATTTTATTCTTCTTAGCGCGTTTAAATAAAAGCTTGTTTTAAAAAAGATTTTTTACTTTTAATTTATTTTTCATTTTTAGTTATCACTGGACAGGTTTCTCAGTATATTCATCTTATTCAATGCTAGTGTTTGCCGGTTATTTTCGAACAGTTAGCTAAATGAATTCTCCCAAAAAGGGTACTAGACTAAAAACACAATTTTTTTAAAATCCGTAATTTTTAAGCAATTTTTTCAATCTTCGTACAGATCTTGGTAATATTGTCCTACACACGAAAAAAAAATTCATGAGATTTTCTTCATAAATGACGAAGTTATTAAATGTTTAATTAAAATTTTGAGTATTTCTTGAAAAATCGTAAAAAAAAAGTTTCGGCATTTTATTTTTTAAATGACTAATTCTAAAAAAGCAAAGCATGAGCTGTTTTAGTAAGGAATGTCGATTCCTTTAAACAAAAAAAAAATTTCATGCGCAACGATTTAGACATTATTTCATAAAAACGCATCGATTTTGAATTATTTAAAAACAAATCGTAAGAAATACAAATATAATTATTTCGTAAAAAACATTATACCTTATCGGGACGAAATAAATGATCTTTACGATTCTGTAATTATTTTTTGTCTGAGTTTCATAGATTAAAGTTAGATAAATTTTTTAAAGAATTTCTACAATGCTCCCTCTCAGTTTAACTTTGCAGCGTTGAGAAAGGTATGCAATGTACCAATCTACTTGAAAAATAGTTCTACTTTTTTTGTTTTGAATTAAATCGAAAAAAATAGATAGAAATTCTAAACAAATTGCATACGTTGCAGAAATTAGATTTTACTTTGTAGAAATATAATTATTTTTTAGACAAAGTTAATTAATACAGTCATTAGCGCAACGTTATGAATTCCAGTTTGCTGAAAACCAATTTTCGACGCCAACTTTTACATTGTTGTAACAATAACATTATTACAACAATACTGACATTTTGAAGTTGGCGCCCAAAATTAGTTTAACGTTTTAATTAATATCTCTTTAATTAATTGCAATATCGGAATATAAATGGTCAAAACATGCATTGTCACCCAAACTAAACGTGTATACAAAATTTTAGCTCAATAAGATGAAGATATCAGCTTCAAATTGAGTTGCAAGATTCCACCCGAACAAATTACATACATACATACATACATACATACATTGTAAGTTAAATAAAAGCTTTTAAAAAAGCAACAGTTTTATTTTGTTATTTCTGTAAATATTTAACTTTTGAGCAAAAATTTTGTAAATATGTAATTTTTAAAACTGATAAAACGTTAAATATAAATGAATAATGGAAAATTACTTCTTAAATATTTAAAAAACGCTCATTTCAACATTATATTAATTAATTTTTTCTAAGTAATGGTTAGAATAAATAAAATTAATTATTGAGATTAATTAATTTTCAATACTTATGTATCATAATTACGTAGCTAATATAAATTTTAGAAACAACTGATACTTGGGCGCACTTTATATATTTATTTAATAAATTGATGAAAAATTTTGATGAAATTTTAATTAGTAAAAATTTGAAATAAATAAAACACCTTTATTATAATTTTCTTCAAGTTAAATATTATTATTTACAATCAGTCGAGGGAAAAAACATTCCTAGTATCCTCATGTACAAGTTCTTCCACATTAGATACAAAAATATTTCGCCCTGCAATTATTTTTAATGATCCGTCTAATAATGTTAGCATAGAAAAAGCAAATCATATTTTTATATAAGCTACTTATTAATGGTGAATATTTTATGAAGACTAATTTTAACAGCATTATATATTTTTAAAATAAGATACTGTTCAATTTTCTTTCCTTTTTATATTTAGGATAATACAAAAAAAAAAAAAAGACAATTCAGAATTTAACATGGCAAATAGAATGTTTAGCGAAAAAAGGCATACACGAAGTTAAAACATAATATTCTGTTGTAATAGTTAAAGTTAATTAAATTATTGATGGTTAAATTATCATTTCCTTTCATTAGTGAAAAGAAAAATTCTGTCTTATGTAATCACTTAAGGAAAAGCAATTTCGAGGGGAAAAATAACAATCATGGTCTCTAACGTTCTTGATTATATGTGTGCGAAAAATAGAATTTAATAAATGGGGTTCTTATATATTCTTAATATGTGTGAGTAAAAAAGTAAGTATGATAATTTACTAGTAAGTGATTAAAATTTATGTTCTCTGATTCAAAAATACGTATTAATTGATTATTTATCACCAATAAGATTGTGTTATTATTTATGATTCTTAATCATTTAATTATTTCAATAATAAATAGAATGAAAATGTCTATATAGTTATTATAGTTATGTCAACATAAAGCCCCCTACCCGAGTTTCTTTATTAGTCGAGACATTATTTATGCAATCGTGGGTAGGGAAATGTTACTTTCGAATAATTCATAAATTAAGTAATACTTCGAATTCATTTTAACAAAAAGATTCTTTAATTTACAACCATTGCTAAAACGGGGCTTACAAGGAAGAAAAGCAAGTGGCAAGATTTTACCTATAGTACCTATACAACATAAGAAGAAAACATTATTAGATTTGCGGGAAATTTTGGTATATACAGGGTCCGAAATTAATACACAAACTGCCGCCTTGGGCTCTAATCCGTTTAGGTATTGAGCCGAACTCTAGCTTGGATGACAGATGCGGGAAAGTCTCATTCTATGTTACATCAAGTCTCTACCACTCTTCCTTAGTCGTAGTAACTGAAAAGCAGTGGCGGTCCAGTCTCTCAAGTATCCATGACTGTTTGTTTTCAGAAGGTAAGAAATCTGGAAATCTTGTTGTCCAAGACAGGAGCCGTACACCTAGGTCAAGACACTGCGTTCAACATAGGGTCGTGTTATAATGTTGAAAGATGACCTCTCTGAGACCTCGAAGGTACGGTACAGCCACCGTTCTCAAGATATAAGCTGTCTACTTAGATTACTAACGACGTAAACAAGGGGTTTTCGTGTCTTGTATCTAATGGCTGCCCATACCATCACCTCAGGTGCAGAGTTTGTATGACGACATAGAATGCAAGCAGGTCAAGTTTGTTCACTTCAACTCTTCCAGACACGGTTACGTTCATAATGATGCTACATTCAAAACCAAGATTCGTCTGCAAAGACGACATTTCTCCATTCCTGTGTATCTAGCTTTGTCACTGGACGCACCACAGTCTCTGCGTGTTTCCCTGCTGCAGTATAAAGGGAAGCCACAATAATGATCCCGGTGTAGACAATCAAAGGTGCTCTTCGCACTGTCCATCCATATATTTTTTCGAACGGCAAACAAACACTCTTTCTGTCCGTGAAGAAGCTATACGATCCATCAAGGCCCCCAGGGCATATCTGTCCTCTCGGACGTTATTAACGGAAGGCCGTTGAAATCATAAGGTTCCAAGACTTCTAAGCATCCAAAGCATGAAATTCAATGGGACTCTCATAGCCCATGGATTCCATTTTTGCATGGCGGTCGTTGGAATCCAACGAATGTGAGTCGCAATATCACGGAACGATAAACCAAACTCTCCACTGGCGACCAGGATCCTATAGTTATCGAATTTTGATCCTCGCTGGTTAACTTTTCTCCTTTTTTATACGAGGCATAACGCGATCTTTTTACAAACAACTGACATTCAAATGCGATAGCCGAATGAAAAACCCTTTGCGTAACTTTAATTTTACACATAGTTGAAGGTGCCGTTTCTATCTCCTGAATCGTTCAATTGAGCTAAAATGCTAAACATCTGCATGTCTTAGAATCTACAAACTATCATGCGAATTGGACTTTGCAAAAGTCTTACCTTCATGATGTTGTAACTTTAATGTCTAGCAGTATAATTCGACTTATAAATTGTGTTTGATATTTTTAATAAACCACTGCGGTTTTAATATAATATGGTCTACAAATTTTCATGCATTGTAACTATCATCAAAAGCTTTATTTCACTCTTAGACCACTTTAGCCTAGTTGGTCGTCTAACAGACTCTTAACTCTAAAATAACGAATTTGAGTTTAGTCCTTTCCAAAGACCTCCTTGATTTGACGTGGGCGCTTGAAGTGTGAGTTTAAGTGTTATCATCTTTGTCACTAGATTTTGGTTCAAAATGACAAGACTCATTACCAATACTCTTATGTTGGTTCAAAATGTAACATTTAATAAACATTCAATTAATTTAATCATCGACGTTTAACCATGGTAAGTTAAACATACAAACCAGTTAGAGAAATGAGGAAAATTATAAGTAGAAAGAATAAAATACGAGGATAAAATTCTTATTAAATATAAGTATTAACTCTTTTATAAAATACTTATCTTCAGTATTCCATTAATTTTCATTGAAAAAAATTACCAAATTACAAAAACTGTCACTTTTAATTATTATTGTTGCGATTCATGCATTGATATTGTTTTAATTATATAAT
>BMAO01015522.1:300059-319770 GCA_019973975.1 Trichonephila clavata | reverse complement strand
TTTTGGGAAAATTGACCTCTAAGGGGGGTTAAGGGGAGATATAAATAATTCCGATTTTTAAACTATTAGATGCACAGTCTTGAAATTTGGCTAGCAGATTCCTATAATAGGATAGAGCAGGTGTGGCCAACCGCGGTACGCGTGCCACATTGTGGCACGCGGGAGTCGTAACTGTGGCACGCGAAGACTTATTGAAAAATTACAAAAATTTTATAAAAAATATTACTGAATTAATTGAATTAAAAAAAGAAAATTATCATGTGTGTGTGTGTGAAGCGAATATGTAAAATACAGAAATTTTCAGCGTGAGATTTTAAGGGCTTAAACAAGATTTTTTCTTTCTTCAGTATAGCCCCAAAAATGAGATCATGCTCCAAAACTTACGATTCCACAGTATTGCAACGTTCTGAGAAAAGTGTTGAGTAACGTGAGACTAAAAACAAATAAATTCTCTCTCGTAAGGTCGAGTCTGCCCAAAAAGTCACCTTCTCTTGAAAGGTGATTAATTTTTAACATCTTGGATTTCCATTCGAATTTCAGCTTCCCCTTGCAGTGCAGAAGTTTAGTGTTTATAGCTATTGGCTGTCAGCTTGATGTCAAATAAAAAGGTTTTTCCGAAGGTATTGGCTATTTACGACTTCTGTAATGTCAAGAAGTAATTCTGCAATATATTATGAGAGCAGTTGTTGATAGGTACAAGTAATTTTATCTGCACAAAGTAGCCGCTTTATAAAGCAAAGGGAGCGAGAACTTGCATCCCTGACTAATCAGAATGCAGGATTCGGAGCCTAGAAAATTTGTAGCGTAACATCGGCAAATTGTTTCTAGCTTTCAGATTCAGTTGATTTTAAACTCTGTTTAGCAAAACATGAAGCTTTTTTTCCGTTTCTAAAATTGTTTTTAGATTTTAGTGTTGAGCATAGTTGTTTAATTTTTTTAAATTTTCAATATGTTTATGAGTAAACCTTCGACATCGAAACGAAATTATGAAGACGATACTGCAGCACGTGAGTTTAAAATTGTCTGGGAAGAACAATACTTGCTTACACACCAAAATTCTTCCACACCTGTTAGTTAGATATGGGGAATTTGTGTAGCAGTTCCAAAAAAATTTAACTTGGACCAACATTTCAAACAGAATTTATCAATAAAAAAGAAGAAATCTTTTGCCGGTCAACAATTTTTGTTCCAGAAGAGAAATGACGAAATGGAAAACATGTTGAAGGTTTCTTAGAACTTTCTTTGTTGTTAGCCCGGAAGAAAAACCATATTCTGACGGAGAGGAGATAATAAAAAGTAGCCTTTTAATTTTCGCCCAAAATGTCAAAAATATCGTTGATAAAATAGCTTTGTCTAGAAATACCGTCATGCGTCGTATAGATGACTTGGGCCAAGATGTCGGAACGCAAATTGTCTCTGGACTTCAAAATTGCAAATATTTTTCATTTTGGATGAAAGCTGTGATATCACAGACAATGCGCAGTTAAGCATCTTTGTGCGTTACACGAACAATAATTTTGATACTGTGGAAGAACTTCTTGATTTGCGCCAACTAGTTTTAACTACAGGTGTAGACATTTATAAGGAACTTAAAAATGTAATTGTGGTTAACAAAGTAGAATAGACAAAATTAGACAGTTTGCACAGATGCCTTGTTTGCCTTGCATGGTTGGCGGAATAAAAGGTTTTGTTGCTTTGCTTGAAAATTATTTGGGAAGAAAAGAATTCAAGTATCATTGTATTATTCATCAAGAAGCTCTTTGTGCCAAGGAGTTAAACTCGTCTTTCGTTGTTGATCCTGTGGTGCGCTGTACCAACAAAATACGAGCTCGTGCTTGAATCGACAAAGATTTCGTACGCTCTTCCCCGAAGAAATGGAAGAAAATGGTGAGTCACTTTTTCGTTGTAGTGTGCGCTGGCTTTCCAAAGGAAGTTCACTTGCGAAATTTTGGAGTTTGAAGGGGAATGTGTTTTAGAATATCTAGAAGAAAACGATGAACTGCCCAGTGGATGCTCGCTCCTCAGGAGTGAAAAATTGACTGTAGGATTTTGCTTTTCTTACCGATATAAGGAAACAATTAAATTATTTAAATTTAAGATTACAGAGAAAAAATTATATTTTTCCTACCCTATTTGGTCATATATCTTCTTTTGTGAACAAATTTTGCTTTCTTTGTCTGGATTTTGGAGAGAAAAAATTAACTCATTTCCCATTCGCACGTGCAGGAATTATCTGCCAAAGCTAGTAATGTTCCAAACTATGATAGATTTAAAAATTTGATATCCATTTTGCAGGATTCAGTGCCAGGATTGAGGATTTTAAAGATGATAAAAAAAAAATACTGAACTTTTCACTAATCCTTTTTCGATTTCTCTTCAAGACCTTAATTGTTACCCACCTCAGGTACAAATAGAAATTATTGATCTACAGCACCATATTTCTCTGAAAAGCAAATATAAGGAAATTATTTTAACCGCAAATGATCCGAATTACATCGAATTTTGGAAGTTTGTGCCACCAAGCAATTTTCCATATTTACATAATTTAGCGGTCAGATGTTGTAGGTTTGGATCAACATATGTTTGTGAAGAAATATGTTTTCTATTATGAACGTAATAAAATAAAAATATCACTCAAAATTAACTGATATGCACCTAATTTTGTTAGCATCTTCACGAATTAATCCAAATATAGATAATTTAGTAAGAAAAACTACAAATTCAAAAGCCACATCAAGAAAGTACTGAATGCTTAGTAATCATTTAAAATTAAATGTTTCAAGTTGCTTATTTTTATTTTGTACGTAAGCTATCTGATTGATCCTGTAAAAATTTATCAACAAAAAATATAAGTTTCTACTTTTGTTTAATTTGTTATACCATTTTTTTTTTTTTTTTTTTTTACATTTTCATTACATAGAACTTGTATTTAAAAATATGTTTTTGGTGCAAAAAACCCATAATAAGCAACATTTTTCACTTTTGTATATATTTAGTTTGGTGGAAAAGTTGGAAGTGGCACGCGTAATTTTTTGCCATCAAATTGTGGCACGCTTCCCAAAAAGGTTGGCCACCCCTGGGATAGAGATACGCTACAAAATGCGTTTCGTGAAAATCGACCCCAAAGTGGAGTTGCGGGGTTTAAGGGGTGTTATAGATAATTATTTCCATGTTTCAACTACTGGACGTACAGTCTTAAATTATGATAATCAGAATCCTTTCATGTATTAAAGATCCCCAATGTAATGTGTTTGGGGAAAATCGACCCCCTAGGTGGCGTTGTGGGGGCTCAAGGGCGTTACAGATAATTTCTTCCATTTTTAATTTATTAGACGCATAGTCTTCACATTTGGTAAGCAGATTTCTTTCATAGAGTACAGTTCCCCTGCAAAATGGGTTTTGTGAAAACTGACCCCAAGTGGAGTTGCGGGGGCTCAAGGGCCGTTATGAATAATTATCTCCATTTTTAAACTATTAGACGTACAGTCTTGAAATTTGGTAACCAGATTTCTTTCGTTGAGTAGAGGACCGCTACAAAATGGGTTTCGCGAATAGCAACCACCAAGTTTCATTTCGGGTGATTAAGGGGCGTAATCGATAAATATTTCCGTTTTTAAACTATTAGATCTACCTGCTTGAAAATTGGTAGGAATGTTCCTTTCATGGAATAGAAATCCTCTAACAAAGAGTAGAACGAAAATCAATCCCTAAGGAGTGTTTCGTGGGATCAAGAGGAGTTATAGAAAAAAAATTCCAGTTTTTGAATTGTTAGTCCCACATACTGGAAATTTGTTAAGCATGTTTCTTTTGTTGAATAGGGATCCACTAAGAATGTATCTTACGGAAATCAACTCATGGGGGGAGCAGGGGGTTACTAGTGCGTACTGACAAAAAAATTCCTTTTTTTTTAACTACAAGGACTATAATAATGAAATTTGGTTTGCATTTTTCTTTTGTTGAATTGAAACCCGCTAAGAATGGTTATTTTGGAAAACGACTCCCAACGGGTTTATGGGGGTATTGATAGCAAAAATTTCGTTTTTTCCCCTGTTATGATTTAGACTTGAAATTTGGCTTGCATGTTCATTTTACGGAGTAGAGATCGACCGAAAATTGGTTTTGCGGGAATTCACTTGGTTATATATAGGGTTACGAAAGTACAAACATCATTCTATACTTCAATTTTAGAGATTTTTAGAAAATACGAATTAGAGATGAGAGAGTTCTGCCTTTTTTATTATCAAGAGGCGACAGTAACAGGTGTAAGTATATTTTTCAATACAATCGAATTCTTAATGCTAGGACTTAAATATCAATAACTTATATATATAGATATATATTTATATTAATTTTATTTTATTTTTCTGTCGGTTACAAATTACATTTGGTTGGTTTTAGGCCTATTTTTTCAATATGGTTATGGTTTTGCTATTATGTCCAAAATTTCTGTTGTACCGGGAAGGTTGGACCCGTAAAATATATTTAACCCTAATTTTGCTGGTCCTAATTCAGAAACAGCTTTAGAAATCAAAATAGGTCTTCATTTTAGTCCATTGACTTTTCTGGTTTCTTATATTTTAAAGTTCTAACTCTGTTTCATGCTATACATACGCTTAGTTAATTCTTGTACAATATACTTTTCCATCATTTTTTATAGTTGCGTTTCTTGAAATCTGGTTTGAATCTTCTAGCTTTGTTAGTGGTATAATTTAGTATTATCAATTTTATTATACTATGTATTTTTTTCATTTTATGATAACATATATATATATATATATTGTAATGACTTCAATCAGCTCATAAAAAACAATTTATTACAAGGAAAGATTAACTAGAATATATTTACACTCGTTCCGAGATTGGGATCACAGTCTCTTTTAAAGTAAAGATCAGTTCCTCTCGAATATCCAACTTTTAATGAGAAACACGTTAGGTTGACGCTTTTTTATCGGTAATAAGGGCCAAAATACTTCGGCTTCGCTGGTCAACTATAATCGTGGGTGCGAATGCAGTGCGTCTCTCGCTGTCTATAGCTAGAGAGGCCTCCAAACAGTTCTCTCTCTGTATCGTTAATAGCAGCCAAAGTCCTTCGCTGGTCGACAATAATCGTGGATGCAGATGCCGAGTGTTTCTCGCTAAATTGCTTGAGAGGCCTCTAAACAATTCTCTCTGGTTCACCCTTCAAAATCTCATGCCATGCCTTCTAACGCCCAGGTTGCTCCTGGTTCCTCTTTTCGGCTCTCCTTTGTGCCTTGTTCGTCGGCTCCTCAAACGTGGGAAAATTTCCGACCCATAATGTCGGGTGTCCGCCTCAAGACACGCCGTCGCCAAGGATGCGTGAGAAACGGAAATTTCACACAGGCCGGGGAATATGTCCACTCCCGGATTCTAAGGAATGGTCGTGGGAACAGAGGTCAGAAATCTTGACCACCCATTTAGGCCACTTTTCCCCCAGTAATTAGGGAAAAGAAAGCGGCTTTTCGCAATATATATAAACAGTTTATATATATAAACAGTACATATTTATAAAACATCATGAAATACCCAGCGAAGCGGGTGGGTAACGGCTAATGTTAAAATATAACTGATTTGTATCAAAGTTATAATTTTTCAGTTAAGATAGTCCCCACAGAAAACACTAGGGGCTGGCAAGTAAGGGTTGTCCATTAATCACCCTTGATATCTAACCGGTAACAATCTTTCTGGAGAAGTAGAACATAAGTAAAGGCCAACTTTTTGTTAACTCTACATTTGCAATTGTGAGTTTATTGAACAATATTAAAAAACAGGATTTAAAATTAGTTTTGCTTAAGAGCTGGGTTAAACAGCACCGGCTGAAGCGAAAATACTAAAAATCAAAAGAAAAATTGAAAGTGCTGATTTCTGCAAAATGGATTCTTTATTTAATCGAGGCGAATCAAAAAACTAACTATTGGAGGACTGACAAAATTAGAATTAAAAAATAATAATAAAGTTAGCTCAACTCGAAAAGGAGATCAAGCTTCACAAATTTAAGCTACGGTCACTTATTGAAATTCTAAATGTTCAGGAATTCTGAACAAGCATATCATTTAGGTTAGAGAGAATTTGTTTTCTCAGTCACGTGAAAAAGCTTTTAATTCTAAAAATTTATCGATTCAGTTGAAATATATATAAAGAAAAGGTAATCTAATTTGCGCTACGATCATGGATTACGATTAATTAAAAGGTTGCCATCTGTGAGAATTTGATGATCTTAAAAATTAAATGACTTTATAGTTTCTGATAAATTATATGGAATACATGATTTTTAAATCTGGAAAACATATTGGTACTCGGGAAGGCCAAAATTGGTTCAAACCTAATGAATTAGCGAAATAATGCGATTCATTTCATTCTTCTGAGAAAAGTCTTAATTGTAATCTGCGAACCGAACACGTAGAAAATAAAAGATCTACTTTAAAGTACATCTTTTATTTTCTACGTGTTCCCCAAAAATAGTTTTGTGATCCTGTTAATCAAAGTGATAAATCCGAAGGAATCTCTTATATTTGCGGAACAAAGCACGATCAATTTCATTACAAGCGAAATTGTCCGAAAAGTTTTGAAAAAGACAAAATATACAGGGAACAAATATTGCGTCAAGACTTCAAATTAAGTCCGACAGCACTACGCGAAATAAGTTATGAGTTTAATGATTTATTAATTGATGGGGCAAAAATGTTTAAAGAATTCAGGAAGTGAGTTAATAAGAGTCTTAAGAAAAATCTCTTACCCAATAAACCTTCTACTGGGGTTAACAATGTGATAGATGCCGAAGGATTGCTAAATTTCACTTTTCTTTAGGGGGTTCGAGGTTGATCTTGAACCGCAATATTTTCTGGACGATCGCTGAGGTGATCCCCCCCCCTCCAAAAATGTTTATAGAGTTAGAACCTACATTGGGCATCAATCCACCACAAACGAGGCAGGGAGTACGTAATACTGTGTAGTAATAGTTGTTATTCATCAGATTTTCTTTCTACCCCCCCCCCCCTCGACCTCGGATGAAAATTTAAAACAAATTCACACACGAAGAGTTACGAAAAATTGTGCCAGGTTTAATTAAAAATTACATGTCAGAGAAAACAGCGCGTAACACAGATGTCCAGAAATCTCGGCTTAATGTGAACCGAAGAGAGAGAGAGTGTTTTAAGGGTTTATTGAGAATGACATTAAAAAGAATAAGTTCGAATGTTTCCTTTGAAAATATTGTACTACGTTTATATGTATCATTGTTGTTTTTCTGGAGAATACAACAGAAAATAACTTCCCAAATACCCTTAAACAAAGGGAAAAATACGTACTTTATGAAGGCATACATAACATGTGTGGGAAAGGAAAAAATTCATGAATACATAGTATACAGTAATTTACCTGATCAGACACACCTCAGAAAAATACTTTATGAAGGTATAAAGCTGTCTATGATGAAAATTTCTGCCTACAATTATGCCGACTTTGCAAAAACTGGCTACTTTAAAAAAAAAAAAATTATAATGGCCTGTTGCCTTCCATACTGCACTCCAGCGTTTTGCTGCTTCATCATCATGATGACGAAGGAACAGTAAGTGCATTACTGACTACCTAGTTCAAAATGCTGAAGGGAGGTTTTCGACAGCCTTTAGTCCCTCACTATGTAATTATATTGTAGGAGTTTGTATATATGGTGTCTTTTCACACAACGTTATCTTCATTTTCTGGCATTTTTCCATTAACTGTTGCAAAAACAATAATTTCTGTATCGGGTCTGCATGTGGGGTTTTTTTCCACTTGCAAGGGTATGGCCGAGTGTTTTCGGAACTCTACTTTATTAAATAAAAAGATAAAATATTCGTTTCGCAACGTTCAAAAGAATTCCATTTGCTTAATAACAAAAATAAATATGTAAATTAATAAACATGTAAAAGCTAAGAGATGGGATTATCAACCTTCATGTTCGGATTTTTTTTATCAATCGTTTTGTGTAAAAAAAGGGATGGAAAAAAGGATTTTAAAATTTTTTTATAAAGTGACTAAGGATTCATTTCCTACTCTTGCTAATCTAGAGAAACTTTTTGATCATTTAGGTGAATTAAAAGTTTTTACAGTATTAGATATAATAAACTTTTTTTCATGTTCCTTGCAAGAAAAAATACACTAAATATTTAGCTTTTATTTTACTCAAGATTTTCTTTTACTACTTTTTGAAAGCTTCTTTCGGTTTGTCAACTTTTCTGAGAGTGAAAAATTCATTAACAACCTATTTAAGGACTTTATTTGATATAGCAAGCACTGTTGAAATTTATAAAAACGATTTTAATGTACCTGCTCTTACTGAAGAAGAGTGATTTTAAAAAGTTAAAACGTGTTTTTTAGTATCAAAAGAAAAGGATTAGAAGATTAATTTTAAGAAATATAAATTTTTAAAGGGAAAAATTGAATTTTTCACGTATATTATTGAAAATGGTACAACTCGTCTTCTCCTTTTAAAACCGTGGCAATTAAAATTTCTAAAAAATCTTAAACTAATGGACTAAATTCGCCAACGATTAGTGCCAAGGGGGTAATCTTCCATCCAAGTCTCGCTGATTGCCAAATTTTGTCTTGCAAGCGGAACCTCCGACTCCGGTGCACTTCTGTCTTACGGTAGATGCTCGATTGGATCGTCACCGATAGAGTTGGCTGCACACAACTGATTATTGAGTTAGTATGAAATGAATCCCAGTGTATGCAATCTTGCAATGCTTATACAATGGTTGAACAAGTAAGAATTGTAGCCAAGCTTTTAAATCTGACTTTTTGACCATGCCACTCAGATACATAGATTTATGCATCATGTTCTTCTTATGTTAACATTGAACACCTGATCATCGTCCAGTTGTCGCGGTAGCTGCTGCACCATTGTGTCCACATCCACGAGTACATTAAGAACTTGTTCGATGATACTATATCTGCCGTTATAACGGAATCGACTTATCTGCATGAATGGCAGTCGCGGTGATACTAGACGTACACTAATCGGATCTAATGCGGGGCAACCCATCTTGCTTAGGTGGATACACAAATCCGTTCGAACGTGACAACATGGGCACTTTGTCCGAGTCCTGTGAGTTTTTACGCGTAGTGCACAATTTAAAAGTCAGCCATTAGCTGTTCAGGGAAAGTATTATTAAGCAGCGGTAAGCGTTTTTCTTTTGTTGGCTTCAATGAGCACAGAAATTATCGACACAATCACACTTATATCCGAATGGATTGTTGACAAACGTCGTAGTGAAACGTGTGCACTAGCTGTTGTCTAACGTGTCTTCAATAAACGACGGTCGTACACAATCGATGCCTACACAGTCCGGTGTCAATATAGAAGCGATTTCATCATCCACTTGCATAATTTCAACTTCCCCAGCAACAGATGTTTATTGGCACCGGTCGTTGATCTCCGCTCAGCCGCATTCATTCTTTTACGTTTCCCGGCTCGGCTTGACTCAGTCATATGGTAACATTCGATTGCTCTGAGAAACCCTTTCCAACCGCATACAATCTCTGTATTTGGATTTTTTTTTGACGCGCATAGGCCGATATTATATATTTTGATAATATATACTTTTTTTTTATTTTAACACCTTATATAATTCCCCGTCACTATTTTACACTAAGTGTTTTGTATACAAATCGATAGATTTTGACGAGAGCTGACGATTATAAAACTAAAAAGAACGTCGTAGCTTCTTCAAGTCAAAAGTTATACTAAATGAAAATCTCGATGCGCAGCAAAATTACGACAAAATGGCGGCGCTTCCCCCTCTACCGCGCGTGATGCGTAACAGTCCTTACTTAACGTGATGAATTCTTCGATCCTTTAGCTATCTAGTGGTGTAATTGAATTTTGGATGGAGATGATAAATATGTAGCTGCAACACCAAACTTATATCCCCCCATTTCGTTATCATTCGTTTTTTTTAATTGCCTCCCACCATGGAAGCAATTTTAAAAAATGGGTCAGGAAAGACTTTCAGTTTTATCTATTGAAGCAGATATAGCATCTAAAATAAATTACGAACCAATAATTAAGGATTTCAGCAAAACTAAAAGTAGAAAATTTCTGTTCTTTTAATTTTTTTTCATTATTGTTTAATGTGCTAAAGAAATATGAGTAAAAAGTTTGCTTTTTTCTTTATGAATAAAAATTGGTTTTTTATTTTATAAATCTTCTTACGCCACCAAAGGGCCTCGTGAAATGCATCTTGCCAACATTAAGTTCAGGTCTCGCGCCGCCACTGTAACAATGTATACACATTCGTCACCCAAACAGGCCCATATTTATTCCTTGATAATTGTTTAAATATTACAAACAGTTTTACTAAGCTTGTTCAAATTGTAAGTTATATTTCCAGGTTCTATTTCAATCGTAAATACCGTGCTTCTAAACATTCTGGTCTTTTCACAAATCAAGAACTGGACAGAGCAACAGATGCTTTAATTAAAACGGTACATCAGGAGAGTTTTTATGAAGAAATTAAATGCTTGGCTGCAGGTAAGAAAATTCCTAAAATAAGCAAGTTAAATTTTTTAAATGTTTTCTTGGATAGAGAAAAGTTCTTCTCAGATTTGGGGGAAGATTGTCAAAATGTCATTTAGCTGTAAATTTCTAATTGTTCTACCTCATACTCATAAATTTTCCAACTTAATTATGTTGTACTATCACATAAAAAACTTGCACGTGGGCTCGCAGGCACTTTTATCCTTTGTTCGGCAGATATTCTGGATTCTAAATGGTAGATCTCTAGCTCGTTAACTTACTCACGAATGCGTTACTTGCTTCAAAATTAAACCTAAACTTTGTAAGAAATTGATAGGTTCACTTCCAAGTGAACGTGTAAATCAGGGTTTTGTCTTTAATTTCCGTTGGATCGATTTTCTATTGCCATTCTATATTAAATATAAGGGGCAAAGAAATGGTGTGTATCATAAAATCTATGTAACCATTTTTGTTTTTCTTACCCGAGCCACTCATTTTGAAATTATTACAGATTTAACGACTGGCGCCCTTATAGCCACGTTAAAAAGATTCTTTGCTCGGCGTGGAATTAGCAAAGCACTTTTCACAGACAATGCTAAAACGTTTGTTTTGGGTTCAAAGAGAGCTAAGAAGCTTGTACCAGATGGTATGTAATCCAAATGAAGAGTTGGCAACATATTATGCCAAAGAGAATATTAATTGGAACTTTTCTCCTCCCAGAGCACCTAACTTTGGCGGGCTCTGGGAGGCGGGAGTCAAGTCCTTTAAATATCATTTTAAGAGTTGTTGGAGATGCCAAGATATTATTTGAGGAATTAAGTACCGTCATGAATCAAGTAGAGGCATTTTTAAACTCGCACCCTATCTTTCCATTGTTTAATGACCCGGATGACTGTGAAGTCCTCACACCCGGCCATTTCTTAATTGGAAGACCTTTAAATGCTATTCCCGACCCTAGTTTGATTGATTTAGAGATAAATAGATTGGATAAGTGGCAAAGGTTAACAAAATTGGTACAAATTATTTGGGCCAAATGGCATCGAGGTTATCTTTCTAATCTACAACGAAGAACTAAATGGCTGTTTAAACAAAATAATGTTAATGTAGGAATTCTAGTGTTGTTAAAGATAATATGCCTACGTGTAAATGGTGCTTAGGCATAAACTCTGAAGTCATACCTGGTTCTGATGATTTGGTCAGGGACGTCTTAAGACTTCTTCAGGCCCTGGGCCCTACTCAAAAGTAGGCACTGGGCCTCTACACAAATGTAGGCCCCACCTATAATTTTTAACAGTACATAGCATATATATACGTTGTCAAATACTCCTACAAACAATAACCAAAAACAAATGTAACAGGCTTGACCGACAGTCGCCTTTTGACTGCATGAGTAATGATGGTGTATGGTGGTAGGCCTAGCCCTATACGTGGGCGATGGTCATCACATGTAGCCAGTTGACAAATCGTTCGAAATTCCCAGTTTCTTTAAGAATACAACTGGAAATAACATTTAACTGTGGAAATTATTCGAAGTATGATTCTATTAAGGTTGATTCGAGAACGAGACGAGGCCCTGGCCCAGTTGGCCCATGCCTTAAGACGTCCCTGGGTCTGGTACGTATTGTTAAAGTAAAAATAAAAGATAAAATTTTGCAAAGGTCAATCAATAGCATCGCAATTCTGTCTGTAGGAAGTTTTAAATCCTCTACATAATTGTATTTTTTTTTTTTTTGTGCTTGTTATTTGTGTTGCTGTATTTGTATTTTTTTATATATTTGTGTATATTTTGGATCATTTAGCTTTGCATATTGTAACAATTTGTGTTTATTGATAATTCGTAACAATCCACTTTTATATTGATGTATGGTTGAAATTTGTTATTTCAACGTGGGGTGGGATGTTATAGACTCATTGCACATCATCCCTTGTCACCTCTCCTCTCTTGTATGGAAGAAATGGAGCAACATTCCCCCTTTTTCGTGTACTTTGTTTTTTCTCTGTGTGTGTTGCTGTTCGTTCGACTGAATAAAGAAGTCGCTATGCAATGGTAACAATTCGTTAAACTTTATTTCATATTTTAAAAAAAAATTCGTAAGCTATCGACACCTGTGCAAAACTTGTACAGAATGTATAAAAATGCAAGAGCAAAATAGTCGTAGCAATAGTAGTAAACAAACGATTGCATATTCACGTGTCCCAGCCATCAAGTGATCATGACGTCTCATAAATCTAGTTCATTTATAGAATTTCCTGTGTTTAATGAGATACCTCTAAAAGTTCATTCCAAACAATTAAAAAATTATCAAATATCTGTTATTTTTTTGTAATTAAGTAGAATTTCATTTCGGGACATGAGCAAAGAAACATTCAAAAAACTTAAGTTTTATCTACCACTTCCGTTCTTTATATTTTCAAACAGGGAGTCCCACTACAAATAAATACAAATGCAAGCAATCTCAGAGCTTGGGTGCTGTCTTGATGAAGAACTGTCTCTAACAGGAATTGAGAAGCCCAAATGGAAACACATAATCGTCAGATTTCACAGTAACGTTGACATGTGAAGGACGATGCCACATGTGCAGGAGTCCCATTTCAGCCCATGTAAACTCCAAGATTAAGAGTCATCTGCCCAGCTTGAAAAGCCTTCTGCTAGCAAGAAGAATCCATTGCTTTATTCATATCCATACTGGCATGCAAGAACGAGAATTTTAATTCATCAGCCCAGACAACATTTTTTTGGTTGTCTTGGTTCAGTGATGAAGTTCCTTGTCCATATTATTCTTTGCACATCTGAAATATTCTATAAGACGATAGCTTCTGAACGCTATAGCGAGAAGTTGATTTTGGATAATGTGATTCATAAAGCTTGTTAGTATAATAATGTTATAAAATGATGAGTGATGTTTTGCACCATGGGATATATTTACTAGCCGATGATTGGTTTGTTTAAACAAACACTAAAAATAATTAGTAGTAGAGCATGATTGAAATTTTGATAAATTAAACATTTCAGATGAGATTTAATGTATAACAATGCTAAAAATAACTAAACCAATATTTGGTAAGCAAGCTTTATTAGAAAACTACAATATTCATTCAAGAACAAAAAGTGGATAAGCTATAACTCATAACACATGTTCAGAAGTCCAAAGAAATGAAAAACATAAAACGAAATAAGAGTAGGGAATGATTTCAAAACACAATATTAAGATAAATATGTATGACATGTTGCTCAGAAATTCACATTTACACAACCAGGATTATATATATATATATATAATATATAATACTAGTTGCATATGCAGCTACTATCCTTCACTCAGTATAAAAAAATATGTGATTCTAAAAGTCAATTTCTTCCGGTACCAAAAGTGTTCCCAGCACACCATCCTATGTTATGTTCATGTCATGTAACGCATTATGGCTGAAAGAGCATATAGAAGTTCAGCTTGGAACCGAGCTTCAAAAACCATTAAATTTACATGAACCTAAAGAAAGAAAAGTATTAGTCCAATCATCTTAATACTCTCATAAATAAAGTGTGAAATTATTAGAACACTTTGAAATTAATTTTTATGAAAATATAATAACAAAATAATATACCTTGAAATATCTGGGATCATTTTGTGTTATGGTTATAATGAGTTAAAATTTTATTTGCACGACTATCTAAGGTTTTGTTACATATAAAATAATTTTTCAGACAAAAAAATAAAAATTTATAAATATACAATTATGGCTGTTTTGCATTAAAATATAGAAGATTTTATTCAGCTAATAAAATAGAGATGAAAGTTAAAAATTGATTTTTATCATATACTGAAGTATTCGAGCACTTAACCAAGGTTATCCAGCAGATAGCAATAGAAATCCTAGAGCAGAAATTGAATGTAAAAAAGGAAAATGCACTGACATTTACTAATGTAAATTGAACTAACACATTTAAACAACAATCTACTCAGCAACGATGATTACCGGAAATTTTTCGAGCCATTTAAGATCTCTATATAAATTTCTGATTCCTATAATTAGTTCAGAATTGAAAGCTCGTTATGCTCAAAAGTGCATGTTCATAACCTTTACACAACCAATGAAACAACACTATGTTTAAAAGAGGCAATATATATATATATATACAATAGAGAAAATATATGTTTCAGTTAAAGTGGTAAAAAAAAACTTTTCAATATGACAGACCCACTTTTTCAATATGACAGATATGAATTTTTTTATTTAGCACTGCTATCATTTCTGAACATTTTTTAGAAAATGGTCAATTCGTAAACGGGTATGTGAACAATATTCCTCCATTTTTTTCTTTTTATATCAATATATATATATACAAAACTTTTTTTTTGTTCTTGAATCTACAAAACCAGAATTTCTTATTTTGTAGACGGATAATCAGGTTAAATGTCGATACTAACTTTATTTTTATAAATTAATTGCTAAAAAACTTACAGCTACTTTTATACTAATGTAAACTGATTTTCAACAATATCTTGTTTATAATTAATTTTTTATACTAACAATAAATATATCCTTTAATAATATTTAGCAAATTAAAATAATTAAACAATAAAACTAGTATATTATGATTATATTACACAAGTAGTTGCAAGTAAAAATAATCATACTTTCTCTGAATGTCGAAAAGCTCGCATAATCTCATCATGCGCATCCTTAGTAATTTTTTCTGGGCAAAAGCATACAGTCTCAACGTAAGATCTAAAGCCATAATCCAGCAAGCCTTCCATTTCTGAATAATTGTAATCATCATGAATTATTCCATATATTCTATGGATGTAATTCCATACAGCTCGACGAAATATTGTAGTATCTACATTTTCTTTGTGACCCATACTATTAAAAAAAGAAAGAAGAAAAATATTGTTTAGCGCAACAAAACCAATCAAGAATAGCGTAGATTTTAATTACATTTCAGTGATAGTAAAACATGGAAGGTATATCCATATAAATGCTTTAACATACAAGAAATATATAAAATAGATTCTTCAATATACTTAAATTAAAAGATTGGCAATACTGAATTGTGTTAATGAATTAGAAATGATCAAATGCATCAATAAAAATTTAGTAATTACAAACACACACGCCCTCTCACATGCACACATCTTGAAAATTTAAATTTCATTCATGAGACAGCCTTTTAATGGCACAAAAATTCATAATTCCTTTTTTCTTATGCCATGCTTATTGTATAATGTAAAATGATTCAATGAAATCAAATGCAAAGTAAAATTATTGATTAATTATAAACACCGAAAAATTTAATGATTCTTGCATCTATCACTCATGATACAGCAAACATCAATTTTAAAGTCTTGTTTGATTGTCAAAGGAAAAAGTTGAAAGACGATCAAGTTATTTAAAAAATTCGGTGCTCTGCTTCCAGATTATGATTTAAGAGAATATGTATGACACAACATAAGAAACGTTTTTATTTTGCTTCATGACTTAGTTTTGCTTTATGCCATTAATTTCCAAAGATCTCAAAACAAACAAAAGGTATTTTGAGAAATTAGTATTGTTCTCATGCAAAACTTCAGATATTCACAATGCTATGATCCTATATATTTTTTAATAATTATAATATGGTTTTTTGAAATCTAGGAAATTATAGCTCACTTTGTATACAAATCACATCAAAATACATAATAAGAATCACTCAACAATAAGCATTACTTTTTATTTTGTTGTAATGATAAATACTTACGTATAATATTTAGATCATAAGCAACCTTAAACTTTTCATCAAGGATTGTTCCAACGTCATTATAAAATCGATTTAACAGAGAATAAGCATGATCATCCATGTGCAGTCCTATTGGAGAAATATTTATAAATGATTTATTGCACTTGAAATCGCATACATTCCTCAAGTAAAATTTGATTTTATCTTCAAAAAGTCTTTGTGAAACATTTCAAAATGTTAAAAATAATCAGATGGTTTTTAAACACCCTCTGCTTGTTTTATTAATTTGAATATAATATAAATACAAGAAAATCGAACAAAAAATTAAATAAACTTATTAATATATGGAAATTATGAGACTTAAGCAATATACGAGTTTATTGATTATTTAAAAGAGAATCATGATTATTGCTATCAGATGGTCAGAATTAGATTTACAGCATCATAGATGAAATTTGAATGAAAATCAATTTACGGGCATAGTCATAAGCTATTTTCTTTATGAAAAAATTATTATTTTGAATCTTTTTTTGTTAAACATTTCTGTTCATTGCATTAGTTGAAAATATTTACAATTGAAATAATATTTAACTCAGTCATTCCATCTAGAACTGGTGGTTTGTTCTTCATTGCTGTATTTTGTGTGTGATTAACCCTATTATAAGAACTTTAAAAAATTATAGCTACCTACAACAAAGTCATTGAAATGCTAGATGCATTTAATAGAAATAGTCAAGCTCTTTGAATTTTTTTTTTTTATGAATCTAATGTTTATTATGAGAAGACCATTTTTAGAAGAAATAGTGAATGACAAATATTCTTCAATAGTCAAAGTTCTTTGAGCTGCCTAATCGTCTAAAAAAACATATGCATATATGTGAACATTTACTAACAGCCAATTACAAATTCTTATTGACTTATTCATGTCTAATAAGTTATTGCTTCACACACACACACAGTGTGTGTTGTTATATATATTCATCAATAAAACAGAATAATGCTTACAGGAAACAAAATTTTTACACTTAAATTTGAATAAATAAATACTTTAAAGGTAGTAAACATTATTTTTCAATAAATTAAAACGTTAGAAGGAAAGTAATTTTATTTCAAAAGTTAACTATTTTTACTTGAATGATAAAATCAGACATGTGACCATCTGCAATGGAAAAAGCTCTTCTGGTAAAGGTGATGTCATCATCGATAAACTTTCCCATATCACATTCAAATTGTGCGTCAAGAGCGGATGGTAAATCAGATGTATTTCCATTCTTCTGCTCTTCTCCAGAAGATTCTTTCTCCTTTTTCTGCAGCAAACTCATTTTTTCCATCAATTCTTCAACTGTTTCTTGAGCAACCTTTAAAGCAATATGTTCCACAGAGTTTTAAGGTAGAATAACACATTTTCACATTGAATGTTATAATAAGCTATGATTACATATATTTATATGTAACTTCCATAGTGTAATAATGATTTATGATTTTCATTTTAAAACACATACCTTAATTAAATTATTGAAATAAACCTTTTAAAGTATTGCAATTTTTCGAGTTTCTAATTACTGCAATACAAGATGTAAATCCATGTTGAAACTTACACGGACAGTCCAGCCTATTAAAACTCTGTTAAATAAATTAACTGTATATGAACGAATACTCTCTCTGTTATACAATAGAGTTTAAAATTTACAAAACAAAGTTGTTCGTTGCTAAAAGTAGTGAAGTAAGGAAGTTGTTTCCAGTAAGTGAATTGCTTCACATAAGTATTATAATAAATAAATGAAAACAAACCTCTTCAGAACTCTCAATATCAGATACAACATTGTTATTTCCTGTATCCTGACATTCTTCTGGATGCTCTAATATTTCAGAAGCAAAGACAAAGCTGCAGAGGCAATGAAAATGAGCCAGTAGTACAACAGCCTGACACAGCTCACCAATTGACCAATTGTCTTACCTTTTAAGTTTCTAAAAAAGGAATACATTTACACATCAATGCTTATGTGTTATGTTAAATACAACGTATTACAATTCGAAAGGACAACGAGTAGATGAAAGCAGTAGTCAAGAATAATTCTTGTATTATATGAGAAATTTTAATAGCAAAATTAAAATTTTTTTATTGATAAAAAATACCGATTTTTTTCAGTTAAATAAATGGGAATATTGATCACTTACCTCTATATGGCTTTTTTAAGAAGCCACGGTGTGTGGGCAAGAATTTTATTATTCATTAAGGTTCATGAGCTTCTTTGGGATGTATTGCAACCCTTTCAGCCACTGAATATTTCCACCCTGAGCAGCAAATTTTTGTTTGTGATGACTAATCAAACATGTACACTGATGCCTGGCAGCAGCCTATAAAAAAATTATTACTTAAATGTGGATGGTCTTATCATTTACTAATATAATAAAATGAATCATAATGTTAATATCACTTTTGCATGAGTTAATAATCAAGTCTATGTATTTAGTATTCATAGAATCTGAAGTGAAACAGTTTCAATACTAGAAATATGTTATTAGTAATTTAATTGTGTATCTGGTTTAGGTATTTTTCGAACCTGATAGCACTTTCCTTTTTCTTCGTGAGTTCTATATAAACGTTAATTATCATTTATAAGTAGGTATTCAATATAGGCTAATTATAACCGAATAAAAAGAGACAAGAAAGTCTTCACAAGAAAAATGAAAAAAATATTGTCTTCAAAGACATATGAATATATAGTCAAGAAGTCTCATTTAAATTAATATGAATATAAGTATTTTACATTTCCTTCTTTTATCTCTTTCTTTAAATGTTACCATATAATTTTGGAGCAGAAAAATGTTCTGATATAGCGGAATTTTACTCTTTTCAAAAAATATTTTTTTTTTATCTAGTGTGGCCTGATTATTAACAACTAAGCCTTTGCAGACACGGCAGTAACCCAGATGGGTGAGCCATTTCATGGTGGCACCATCTGCTTGAATTAATTTTTAATTCAAGCTCTTGTCGGATACTAAATATTGCCGCGAGATTACCCAAGCCAAATTGAAACTCAGGGATCTTCTGCATGTCACATAATCGTAGACATTCATGCCTACGATTCGGCATACCAGAAAATCTCTCGACACCAGCGGTTCGAAACTCGCAATTTAAGCTTACGAGACGGCCACACTACCTCTAACCCACTGAGCCGATTATATTTTATTTTTAGATTTAAAATAAAAATATCTCGTTCTTATCGAGCAAAAAATCTGGCTGATATAATACTAATATAATCACATGATAAAGGATTTTTACTTTCAAACATTCTTCAAAGACTAATACTAATTTACAAAAAACTTGATACAAGGTTAATATAACATTTTATAAATCACACTGTTATATCGGCTTGAAGTTCACACGTGCGAGTAACAATAACCTTACTTCTTACAGCAAAAAAAAACAAATAAAGAAAAAGCATATAACTTGTTTTTACCATTATTGCAATGTA
>BMAO01015522.1:0-39868 GCA_019973975.1 Trichonephila clavata | reverse complement strand
AGCGGTGTACTTCGTTCAGTTACGTATTGCTCTCCAGGTGACCAGTCGAAAATCACGAGAACGCCGTCTGATACGATCCTGGAACCCTTGAATGATATATGGCGGATCAGGATGTCTTTGAAATACCATGGGTGTACAGGAGGACAGCAGGTTCTATATCACTTTTAGCCCTGGGTAGATCTCGGTTGACGTAAGGACCATGTAGTCAGCCAGATTCACAGGATCACTGGCAACCGCCTTCGCCAAGATCATCCGCTTCTTCGTTCTACGGGCAGGCCTACATGAAAGGACCCACTGTAGATGAATAGGGTATGATCGAAAGCTGCTTAAAAGGTGTAGAATACTCCTGTGGTGTTGTCACCAATAGATGGCCAATTCGATAAATGTTGGATGAAAGATCGGCTGTCTGTCAGGATCAAATTTCAGAAAAGCAGCCTTGTATTAATCAATGAAGACCAGGTATGTATAGGTTTATATTGTGTGCATGACCAAGATTTAAACTCTCAGTTGTATTCAAAGACATTATTATAGCCCTCATCTCTTGATTTAAAATGGACAGGATTCAAAAACGGTAGTAAATTTGGAGTCGATTAACTTAAGGCGCTTTCTTAACGTGCTTGCCATAAATTCTAATCTACAGATTTCATAGTTCAAAAGTTTATGTTTTTCGTCATAATTCTAAATTTTCTAGATTAAAACTGATAGAATTTGTGTTTTATATACATTGAAGAACGGGTAGTGCAATTTCAACCTTCGATTTAGGAAAAGAAGTTGTTTATTATTATTTTTGCAGAACTACTATATGGAACCTTATAAACATATTGGGAACTGTACAGATTTGGAAATATTGCAAACAAACTAGTTCGCACATGTTTGCAGTGGGAAGAACTTTATAACCGTTTAGTGATTTTCTTCTTGCTTTGGAGAACTATGGTTGGCAGGCTTAGTGGCCAGTCTCAAGCAGAGTTGGCTTGATGGGCACAAGGGGACTGAAAATGATGATTCTCTTGGCTGTTGAATCAATACACAAACAAAAGTACTGTCACCAGAAAATAAGCAAGGCCTACAAGTAACTACATCTCTTCACAGGATCACTACTTCCAGATTAAGTTTTGATAGCATGGGAGACAAAGAAGCTGTAGCATTTCTGACCTTGCTGCTATGTCTAGAAGAATAGTTTTGGGCAAACTGATTATGGAGTATCTTGCAGAGACTGGGCTTTACACCAGGTGTCAATGTTGTGTATCCCTTCTTTTAAGCCAAAGGAATGACCGATTATTTTAGCAGAAAGCATCAGTCGTGGACACCATAAGATGAGGCATGTTCTTCTTAGTGATGAGTCAAGATTCGCAAACCAGTGATTCTCGTCGAATCTTCATCTGGAGAAAGTAGAAGTCCTTTCATCGCCCACTTGACAAAAATGTACAAAATTTGGGGCTGAAAAGTCACTCGTATGAAGTGGCAATGTAGTACGTTCTCACTACGTCTTCAATGAATACTAATAACTCACAGCGCTTTGGGATGGTCCTTGATCCTATTCGAGGCGGTTCTGGTGCTATGGACCTGAACTACATTTTATGGACGATAGTATGCGCCACACAGAGCTCCATGGTGATGATTTCTTGAAGAGGATATTCAACGTATGGGTGACCCTCTGGGTCTGTGGGTCTCAATCATATTGAACATGTTTGATGGTCTAAGGCCATTTCAGCCTGGCCTTCTCCAGGACCCCCTGGGTGTAAGTCACGTTTCGGAAGAATGGACTTAGTTGTCTCAAGCGTTCGACACCTTCGCAAACAGTATAACAATTCTGGCAGACTTGTATACCGGTTATAGGGTCACACTCCATATTAAATACACCTTTCCAGCGTTAAATGCTTTCTATCTTATTCATGATTTCCCACTTTTCGATATACCCTGTATCTTAATTCAAAATTAAAATATTTTCCATTTTGTTATGTTGCTATATTCTTTCTCAGATTGTAGTATGTCACTATGCCAAATTTCGGGGAAACGCAGTAAGAAGTTCATCAGTTTTCCCAGATTTTATGTGTGTGTTTGGACATGAGTGTAAATAAATGCGTAAAAAGTTCCAATACAGATTGATTTGCAAGATTGGAAAGTAATCGTTCTTTGTTTATTTTATATTACTACTTGCTTAACGCAAATAATCCATTTATTACTTAGTTATAGATAAATATCCCCCTCTTTTGCAGAATAACAAAATTTTCTCCTAAAGGTTTCATTGTCTTACAAATGTTTTGTCATTTTGATGTGCTGCGAAATACGTGGATTATGAAGTAACTTCTGGATTTCATTATTTTCAACATTTTTGCCAAGTCTAGAATTTATCTGATAATCTAACAGAAATATTCGACAGTTAATTTTCTCTCTGGGTGCTGTGGGTATATTCAATTTGATTGTGTTTCCTCCAAGTTTCATCATGATAGTCCTCTTCCGGAAGTCACGCGCAAGATCACTTCGACCTTCACACGTAAATCTAGCTTTAGAAAAACAATGTAAGTTGTTTTCTCTCGAAATATATAAATGTATTAATATATAAACAATTTTTTTTTTCATTTTGCTTTTTAGGTGTTTTTGTCCTTTGATTTATGGCATCTAAAATTCGTCTTTTGAAAAAATATTATTATGACTGATCAGTTAAAGATTCTCTATAGCTTAATGTAAATCATTCTCGGGTTGTGCATCTGCAGGCCTCCACGATCGCTAGTAAGCTCGGATTATTATTTCATTAAAATGCTCTAAAAACGTCGCTACAATTTTGTTCTGAATCTTACAATCACTCCGAAATATGTTTTAATAATCGGATCCCCCACCCACCCCTTTTTTTAAATAAAACCAAATACACAATTTCGATTTCATTAATTTTAATTATCTTTTCTTGCTCTCAGTTAATGTTTATTAATCCTTCCCCCTGTTGACTTTAAAGATGCCTTCAAGTATTAAATTCTTGCAATATTTTTTATGCAATCACTCCTGATGGAAGATTTTAATCCAAAATTTTCTATCTGGGGATACAATTTCGCCGATTGCGTAAGGGGATGTTTTAATTGATTTTGTTTTAAGTAATAATTAAAGAAATTTTAACACATACCAAAGGGTTGAGCCTTACTTTTATGACGCACTCCGTCTCAGGCAAAACCGATTTAACCATTATAACCAATTTAAATTATTCTTTATGAGAAAAATGGGAAGTTTTAGATTAGTCTTTCAGTGACTGATGAAGTTTCAGTGAAGTTTGTCGATTTGGCATTCAAATCTAGGAATAGTTCAAAAAGAATTTTAAAACATTTCAATGCTTTTTCTGTGGCAGAAGGTTGATCTCTACTGCGTACTGAATAATACTGACAGCGGTGATCAATTCGGTTCACTCAGCTATTGGTCAGCGCGAAGACCATCATAAATTTCATAATGTTCATAAGCAAGGTCCTTTAATGGTAAAATTCAAACTGAACGTAATTTAAAATAAACAAGAGTAAGAGCAATACTTTAAGTTTAAAGAGAAGATTAAACAAGTTTTTTTGAAAAAAAAGTAGCTGTTCTCTCTATTGAATAGGTTGAGGCTGCGAAAATCATCTACAATCGACATAATATTTTTATAAGAAACTAGCTGTTACCAGCTCCCTACGTTGAGTATTTCATGATTTTATGACGGTGGTGTAACGTACACACTAACATTGTGGGGAGGGAGGACGGTGAAACTAAAGCATAAACCGTTTATTACAACAACAAGAGACCCATATGCCAATCTCATTACTATAGGTCTAGTAGTACGAGAAAAAGGGTATTTTTTTATCAATGTGCGCAGTAAAAAAATGCGTAATGCACTCATCTCCCCATAGGAGTTAATTTCCGTAAATCTTTCTTGTGAATTTCCATTCAACAAAGGGTGTGCATGCTAAATTTCATTTCAGTAGGTCATGGTTCGTGCGATTTTTATATAAATATAAGTCTCAGCAGCTCCCGCTCACCCCACCCACAATAGGAGCCAATTTTCTTAAATACGTAGCGGATCTATATTCAGCAAAACAGGCCGACAAAATTTCAAGTCTAAAGTTCAGCAACGGTAATGTTATCTATAATGCCACTTAAGCCCTCTAACGACCTTTTCGTTCGATTCTCAAACACTTTTATGGCGGTATTCTACTTCAAAGAACGACCTACCAAATTTCTTGCATGAAGGTCTCATAGTTCAAACAGATATTTATATATAATGCTCCTTAATGCCACATTTTATAGGGTTCAATTTTGTAAATCTTTGTGTAGCAAATCTCAACTATATAAACGAAACAGGCCTACCAAATTTCAAATTTGTTGGTCCAATAGTTCAAAGCAGGATTATTATCTAAATTTACTTAAGCCTCTTTTGCCAGGCTGACCTCTAATCCTTAAAGGAACTTGCCACAAATTTCAAGTTTGTAGGCCTAATAGTTCAAAACGGAATGTATATCTCTGGCACCTTAAGCCCCAATAACGGCCAGCAGAGATAATTTTATTAACACTATAGAGACCTTCGCGGGCATACGTTCAACCATTCCCAAAGTTTCATCGCAATTGGATGAATAGTTAGGACATAAAGGCAAACACAAAATTCATTTTATTTATATAGATTAAATATGCAAACAAATCAGAGGGCATAACAAAATTACCGCCAATAGCGTCAATGTAACTGCCGTTGAATATAACATATTGCATTATTGTCACATAGTGTGTGTGTTAATGTTCTTGTAGGCCTATGAATTACTTTTATTTTATTTTTCTCTTTCTTCGCGCGTTTTATATAGTACAAGGGTGTCAAATGAAAGGTACGAAACGACATAAAAATGAAACAGTTAAATGTTGCATATTTAAGGAATGTAGCAGAACATCTCAGGATGCCATTGGAGACTCTGACTGGGATCGGATCATGCGCGGGTGCCCGCATGCGCAGGAAGGCAAGGCTCTTGAAGCGGCTTCCGTGATGCGAGCTGAAAAACATCATCAACTCCGATGTGTACTGGGAGACACTCCGACGCCTACGCGGTCCATCAGAACAAAGACGGGCTGCTCTCGGTGTGGTTCTGCTCCATGATAAGGCGCGTCACGTCTCCCAAGTCACACAAATGGAACTGGACAAGTTCAATGGGGACGTTGGACCATCCGTCTACAGTCGGACATGTCACCCTGCGATTTCCATGTGTTTGGTCCACTGAAAACACCTGAAAGAGAAAGCGCTTCCAACTCAGACGACGTACTCAAGGACACTGTGAAGGACTGGGTCTCGTCACAGCCGCAGAAATTCTGGGAACAAGGAATCCTGCGGCTTGTTCATCAGATGGGATCGTTGTGCTCAGGCCTATGGTGTATATTTTGAATAAAGTCTATTTGTACCCACCGTGTCGTTTCGTACCTTTTCGTTTGATCACCCCTTGTATGTTGTCGCAACCCCGTGCTGGTGAAATTTGGGACACCGAATGAATAGACATTGTTATAAAAATAACTAAGTTAATTTGATTTCTTAATTTACTATAAAAATTTGTAATAAACCGAGGAGCCGTCAATTAAATGGTTACCCTAAATGCTTAAGACAAATAATTATACACTTAACTGCTTGTGATCCTATGTTACTGCACTCGTTAGATTTCGCCCCGATCAACTGAATATTCCAGTCCAAAGCTCGATTTCAAGCACACGAAGGTCTTGCCGGTTGTCACTTCACTAATCTCACTTTAGTAGCAGCCTAACGTCTAACTCTAATACTCATTTTTCTAGGGTTTAAATAGCACTCAAATTAGCATAAAATTACATTCTCTCTATGGAAGGTGGTTTTGAACTCAAACAAAAAAGAATTTTTCCCGAAGAGGATTAGTAAATGGCGCGAATAGGACCTGTCACAAAGTTAATATTCCTTGTTTTCAGTGATTTATAAACTTCTACTTCACGCTTGAAGATAAACCTGGTTGTTACTAAATAATAATGGTTGTTACTAAGTTTACTATTGATTATCCATTTCCTCATTTTGTTCTCTTTGTATTTGATTAATCAATGAGCAATGTTCTGAATACTTACATACATGTATTTGTCAGGAACCTGTTATATTTCGTTTAGATTTATTACTATTGATCTGTTGAACAGCTTTGATGATTATTATATCTCTGTATTGAATATCAATATTTTATTTTTAACCTATTTTTAAAAATCGTTTTTATTTGTCCATAAATTATGAGGACAAATGACCGTTCCATCCTCTTCCGTTGCTAAGGCGGTGGTTTTTTTTCTTCCCCTCCCTCTGGAGGTTGGTTTTGTAGGCACAAACCATTGTTGGTGGTTCGACTTTCTTTGGGGAATCAATTAGAATACAAGGTGTGACACAAAAAAAAACGATACTGGTCCAATAAATCATTGTACTTACAGAATCAATTCTCCCCGTGACATTATCACCTTCATAGTAGCTCCCTTCAGCATTCATACATTTCTGCATTCGGTGCTGCCATTGCTGGTAACAGTTCTGAAATGAGTTTTTTGGAAGGTTCTTAAAGATATTCTCCGTTTTTGCTTGAACCTCTTCAACTGAGGTAAAATGGGCTTCCTTTAAGCAAGATTTACTTGTAGAAAATAAAATAAAAAGTCTCACGGGGTGAAATTAGGTGAGTAAGGAGGATGCCCCATCAAAGTAATGTTTTTGCTGGTCAGAAACCGCTTAACAAATAGGGCCGTGTGAGTGGGTCTTGGTACGGCAACATCATCACTCCCAATTCAGGATTTTCTAATTTTTCCCGAAGTATGTTTTGAGTACTTTAATGTAGTTGTGTTGATTGACAGTCTGGCCCCTGATGTGAGAAAGAACTCACTCATATCACGAATTTTGCCAATGTTTTGGTCTGTAGTGTTATACCTTGGGCTCCTGCACATCATCATCTTTTACACTTTCCCTTCCCCCTGAAAACCGCTTACTATTCAAACACGTGCATGAAACAAGGTTTTATCTCCATAAGCCTCGGTTAATATTTGAAATGTTTTCATGGCTGATTTCTTAAGTTTCACAAGAAACTTGGTTTTAATTCGACATTTTTCCGGCAGAAAGTAGTTGCACGTGTTCCTCAATGACACAGTACACCCAACTGGCGAAATCGATTTAGTCAAAACTGGCTACAAGGATAGAGGAGGGTGTGGGATGACGTCATCAAAACAGTTATTGCAAACTCCACTCTTTTATAAAGCTACACACTTAATCTTGTTTGTTTTTTTGTTTGTGTAAAACCTTGTACAAACTACATAGATGTTATATGCAATGTAGATAGTTGTACAGAGCTATAGCTAAAAACATTTCTATTTTACCACCAATGAGTTTTAAAAGTACTCAGCATTATACACTAAGATTATTAATACCTATTTTTTATGTTGGGATATTTGATTTTTCTAGATGAAAAGTGGCGTAGAGAGTATGGATTACCAAGAAATGGTAAAGTTACAAAGAAACCAACTAATCAAGGCCTGGACGAGGAAGCCCACATTAGGAATCCACCGAAAAAGAAATGTCTGCTGCCATGGTGGTGTGCTTATATCAGTTGGTTTCTTGTTATTGTATCCGTTGGATGTAGTTTGTTCTTTTTATGGGCTTACGGACTCCAGTTCGGAAATATCAGAACTGGTAAATGGCTAACATCATTGATAATTTCATTCCTCTCATCAGTATTACTTACTGAGCCACTCAAGGTAGGTTTTATTGGATCAATTCTTAAGAATCTTAATACCTGCTTATTTACACCTTTTTATAAGCCTCACTTGTATGCAACGGAATCTTTGAACTCAATTTTTATCCCCTTTAAAAGGTCAGATTAATTCGAAATTTTGTTCACTTGTCCGGACCGATGACAATACAATAATTTAATAGTTTGTTCCATTGTCTAATCAGGATTAACGATTCCCCATTTTCAGATCCCATCCACATCTAGCGACTGTTCAGATCCCATTCCAGATTTAGCGACTAATGCCGGATTTGGCGACTAGATTAAGTCTAAGTGAGTCGATTCACTATAAGGTGTTTAGTTTTAAAACTATAATTTATTTTATATTATTGCTTTTTTGCTGTATCTCGATATTCTGTGTTTTTATTCTTTTTGATTCTTTAACTTCATAGGTATAAATTTAAATATTCTGGTCTCTTTTTAGATATTTTTATTTTCAATCATAATGGCATGCCTTTGTGGCAATCCTGATTTAGACGATGATGATTCCGATGTTGATGAAGAAGATCCTTATTTAAATGAAGATGAAGAATGGCTACATTCTGTTAGTGAGTGAAAGAGGTTTTGAGATAAAACTTAACGAGTATAATCCATTAATATTGTACATATCCTCCCAAACAAATGAACCAGACTTGGCGAAATCCTGTTATACCGCTGGTACAGCTAAGAAGTCTAGCCTATCTCTACATTTGGAGATCAGGGCTCTTCAGACGTGCTGGCGCCTTTAAACAGTCATTTGCTTAGTGTAAACTTTGTGCAAAGTGAGATTTTTCTTCCACCAGTCCCAGCTCTGTCCTGCTTCTGTTCATCTTTTGGACAGCTGATGCATTTCCCCGGGGCAGTTGTTTGGAGATCAAGACCTGGTTTGTGACATTCTTATGCGGAAGGTCAAATATGGACTTGGTGTAGGCTTTCATGCTCCAAGGGGATTGGAAACAACAACAATATTGTTTGCTTGATTAAAAGACGTTGAAAGTTAAATTAAGAGTGTTAAATTTGGGATTGGGTTCTCAATGAATTTTTATATAACAATCATTTATTATTCAGGTTAGGTTACCCAAAGACAAAAAATATCATTAACAAGAATTAAGGACAAAGAACATGGACGGTTTTTCATGGCAACCACATTCTTCCTTCACCTGGTTTGTACTAAAGTTCAGTTGTCGCTAGAAGGTGCTTCTGCTGCTTGGTACAGTCAGTTATAGTTATTACAGAACCCATTCCATGGTTGCATAATGTTCAAATTCAATACAATAATGAATGGTATTACTTTTGCAACTCGAATGCTGGGAAAATAAAATTGTGTGCAAAAACAAACGCAATTTCTTTTTCCTTGCATTTTAGAGATAGATGGTTTTTTTCCGATTATTCTATTTACTTGTTTAAAAATTCATAATACTACAAATAAATAAAAATGGAAATAGGGAGCATTTGAGTAAACAAATTCGTTAGAAAATTTGAATACAGTTACAGAAATAATTTATTCCACTATTGTTTAAAAAATATGATTAAGTAAATATACCTGAAATTTTTTCAATGGTAAAAATTCATCACATTCGATTAGTTAAGAGATGTAAAAACAGTCTAAAATTAAGATCGCAATTAGTTTTTTCGTCTTTAAAAATTCGAACCTTTAAGATAATTTTATTAAGAATGAACATTTAATCAGTTAAAAATAAACCATTTGTATTTTAGTAATTAAATTTTTCCTCGGTTGTTATTAGTATTCTCAAAATACTAGGGTTTGCAACCCCAGGATCGGGATTAAAATATAACTAATGCCGGGATTTAATTTTGTCTGAATTATATTTTGAAAATTTTTCAAAGTATTGCGAATCTGGTATTACATTTAATGTATCTTATTTACTTTTTTGTACTGTATACGTTTAATGTCAGTTTTCTAACATGTTGAACATTGATGGGTCGAGGCGGGTGTGAATGTTAAACCGGGAAATTTGATATATTTTCTCTTATTTTCTTCTGTAACTCTCCCCATCATGAAGGTGGGGTCAAAAACGGACATTTCTCCACCTCAGGATGTCGGTGTCAGCTAACGGACAGGGCAATTAAATTTTGGAAGATATCTAGTAGGATTTTCAACTCCGGGATGCCGGGTTTCAATTCCAGAACCCCGGTTAAATAATTAATTCGGATTTAATTTTGTCTAAATTATATTTTAAAAATTTTTCTCATAAAATTTTTAAATTCAATTCTTTAAATTATATTTTGCATATGAAATATGTGTAGAATTTTCTGGAATTATAAATGCTATAGGTAAAAATACATGCACAGCTCATTCTCATTGTAGAACGTAGCACAGATCGTGGCTCGCTGCAATGCTTACACAATAATATATAAGCAACATCTCAGAATAGATTTGTGACAGTTCCTTCTTCAGTTAAATACGATTAATTAATAGCGGACCTGCTTGGAAGACTTGAGACGCGAAATCCCATTGCATTACTAACCGCTCATGCAACTGGATCTTCAATTTTAAATGGTGGCTGCCGAAATTGATTCACATTCTGATTTAATAACTGGATCAATTATATGCAAAAACCATTAGTGTAACGTGAGTGAGTGTCGTCCCACTGTTGAGCTACACGAGGACTTTAGGGACGGTCCGCGAGGGTGAACGGGTCAAGTGACGCGGACGACACCTAATCTAACCTCTGTATCACACCACACCAACGGGACGTTTGGGCTCTCGACAGATTTAACGTGCATTGCGCCTACGGCGGGTCTTCAGTGGTACTGGATCAGACTCATGACACGCTAGCCACGATCCGATGCGAACCACTTAGCCGGTCTTACTAAGTGCATCATAAGAACTAAATAAGTTATCAAAGAAATTGTAATACTAATGCAGTCTATTAGATTTGAGACACTGTCATAAAATTCAAAAATGTCTCTTTTTGAAAATAGGGAACGTGGTGACTACCTGAAAGAACATACTCCTATTTAATGACGATAACACCTACTAGTAAAGAATCCGAACGTGCATTTTCTTCTGCAGGACAATTTGTAACAAAAATGAGAAACCGTTTCAATAATGAAACGCTGGAGAAGCTTCTTCCTGAAAACATTTACAGAAACAGTAATGAAGAATACTTTTTAATTTCATTGTATGTACTAGTTGTGTTGTTTCTTATGATAAATTAATTTTTTTATTTCTTTCATTAAAATGATATTAAATCAATTTTTAATTATATTTTCAGTTTTATTATGCAATTTCAACTATGCTAATATGTAAGTATTTTTAACAAATAGTCAATCAAATCCCGGGATTGAAAATATGACGCGGAATTGCAAACCCTACAAAATACTAATAACTCTTTTTCAATAATTTCTGCTTTATGAATATTTGGCAGGGAAGAGGAAGGGTTGCAAAACTGTTTATAAAATACAGCAGAATGTAGTCTTATTCGTTCAACAGATATGTCCTAAATTATATTAACATTTCAAAAAATTTGTACATATCAAGATCACTAAATACTGTAAGTGTTTCACATGTGCTGAAGTGTGCCAGAACTTCTGTTGATTTGAACTTATTCTTTTCTTAGAGTTTGCAATTAAAAATAAAATATTTAAAATAACATCAGGCATTTCCGTTTTACCTGGCTTCAATTATATTAACATTCAGTCTTTTTGAAATTCTGCTACAGAAATTCTGATAAGAACAGATTTTTTTAGCAATAAATTATTCTTACAACTCCATTCGAAAATGTAGTTACCTTTGAGTGTTATAAGATAGAAAAAAAATGTAATGTTTAAAGATTTTTTTTCCCTAGTATTTGTTGCTACTTATGCCACCTGATCGACAGTAACATTAGATCATGGCCTACGAAATTCATCGCAGCTAAGGGTTAGATTTTTACGTCTGTCATTAATCTTAGCTTTAAGACCCATGCAGGTAACAGTACGATTTTGCTCGATTCCAATTTCGAGGGAGAGCACCCTGAGGGGCAGGAGCCACCCGTCTCTTCCCCTTCCAACAACCTCACGAGAGAACTTGCGGCTCGATTATTTAGAGTACCCCCATGCCACTAAGATATTATACATTCACAAACATCCATGCCTTCTCCGGGGTTCAAACCCAGGCCCTACGACACCGCAGTCAGAGTCACTATACCAGAAGAGTGGCTTACTAGTATATTAAAACAAGTTATCAAACTTCCCTCTTCTTGTTTGTTTGTTTTATTTTTTGTTCTAACCTAGTCTCAGGGATATTGCTGCTCCATATCCCCCAAAAAACTAACTATAATTGTAACATAGGGGCTGAATCATTTCTACATATTGTTTTGAACGATTAATTTAATAAATTATAATTAAATTTTGAGTGTATAGTGTAATTATTTCATTATTATTTATTTCAGAAACTGGTTTAAATTTATTTGAGTAAATAAATTTGAGGAATGTATACAGTAATACTCCGCGCGTGACTTACGCTACCCAGACTTTCGCGAATTCTGAGCTGCTCGATTTTAAAATCTTGTCAATTCCTCTTTTGTTTGAGCGCTACACAACTTAATTACTCCCTCTTCGCTTCCTGTTAAGCTAATGTACATGTTAGGACATCATTGATTGACACTTATGTAATTTATTTTGTTCTTATATATGGAATGTGTGCTTGTTATTGCATGTTATAATTGTTATATCGTGCTTTGTTATATCTACTCAGATTTGAGAGACGGCTATGTCACCCAAACGATTTAGATCCCTGGATCTACAAACGAAGTTCTTAGATCCAGTTCAATCAGAAGATCGAATAATAGTTGGAAATTCGACAAAAGGCTTCAGTTTAATTGAAAAAGAGTTACAAATTTCAGAAAATATAGACTCCAACGAAGACCATATTTTTTCAACAAATCAAGGGACAAAATTTAACATGCTACGATAAAATTTTCCTGGAGAAAAAAATATTTGAGCTTGCAGACTATTTAGTTAGTTTTTATGAAACCTTTTACATCAAAATAACTTCGGTTTCGGATTTTGTATAAGTGCTATCAAAGATTTTACTGAAATTTTTTTTTTTCTAAATTGTCATTTTCTTTTGTCTTTAGCCCCAACTAAAAATAATTTATTTGTATTTATGTACGAAATTATACCCCGATTTACGCGATTATCCTCGGTCCGCCTATCCGCGTAAGTTCGAAAATATTACTGTAATTAGAATGAGAAAGGACTGAATATAGTTTTCGAAATGTTTTATTGCATGCTTTAAGTAATGAATCTGGAATAAAAAAAGTTACATTAGAAATGTTACGTGAATTGACGAAAAAGGAATCAGATAGGTCGAAATGAAGCAGCACCATCTATAACCTTAACATAAATTTTTAACTTTCTGTTCTAAACATTCAGAATATGAGGAATATTTACGAAGGACATTTTCTAATTTCTCGACAAAAAAAATCAATTTAACAAATACTTATGTTTTTTTCTGCAGATTCCGGAAATGTTGTCCAGAGACCTAAATATCGACCCATTGATCCCAGTTCCTGGGAAGCTGCTCGCAGACTCCGTGAAAAAGAAGTCCGCATGTATGGTGTTCTTAAAGAGATCGGTGTTTACGCCCTCTATCTGTGGATTCTTTTCATCCTGAGCTATGGGAATAGAGATCCAAACAGCTTCTACCTCAGAGAAGCAGTAATTAATAATTTCATCAAGCCTGGAGACCTTTGGAACGATTTTAACAATGTAAGCTTCTTTGTAGCTATCATGTGTTTGAAAATCTATTTATACCGAATTCGATTTGTCAAAAGTATTTGTGACGTTTGCATGCCCCACAGATGCAAAATGTGCTTCTTTTTTGTGGATAGCATTACACCGTTTCTATGTACACGTGCACCCCTAAATGTGCGGGATCGCTGTCTGATATCACCGAAACCGATAACCGCGAAACCAACGCGGCTAAATACGTGCAAGGAGGAACTCGGTGTAATTCAAGGTGTCGAAACGGAATCACTCCAAAGTGGAAGGACAGTTCGTTGAAACCATCAAGAGAACGGTTGTGTTGCCTCTTCCCTCTCAAACGACATATTATAAACTAATAAAATAATCAATAGTATGATTAACCCCTATTCAAATGTTTTTTTCTGTAATTAATAGCTGTGATATAAATAGATCAATTATTTGATTTCTTAACTCTCACGATACCGTTAATTTTCTCAAACGTCACAGCGTTAATTTAACTAATCAAACTGCATCTTTACGTAACTTTTCCTTTAACTTCAGCTTATAAATTGTAAAGTACAAATGGTGTCAAAAACTACGTTACAAACATAAATGTTTCATTTTAAGTAATCGCGCGAGCGCTCAATCACTTTTTTTTAAACCTATAAATAAAGTGAACAAAGCAATCTTATCTATTTTGTAATTTTGAAAATTTTATGGTTGTTTAGTGAAATACTTGAAAGTAACTTTCACAGTAGAGACTTTGCATGCTGCGTGACCTACTCTCGGACCCGGCTAGAGGTGTGGGAGGAAGTGAAGGATGACTTGCAGCAATACTTTTCAACTATTTATTCAGCATACTAATTATCACAGACACAATTCAAGTATTCAAACAAGAGGAGATGTTCCTAATAAGAGCAATAGGGTAATAAACCACGAAAGACGCGAATTATGAGAAGACTTCTATTTTTAAATCCTTTTTTGGGATCAATCTACTACTCTAATATTTGAGTAACAATTTAGCAATGGTGACCAATCGTCACTAATTATCTTCAACTATTTAATGCCCGAAACGCGCTATCAATGTTTACAAATACCTGATCGGTAGATATCTTTCCTTATCTTCAGATTCTTTGTATTTCAATCTCGTGTAACTCTGTCTGATCATCTCTGATGAAAACTTATACTATATTGTACGAATTTTGGCAAATAATATGGATGTGCAATGCATTGCCATATATTACTCTGTGCTATATTTATTTCATGTTAAAATTGTAATATTCACAAACAGCGCCGTCCCTTACTTTATAATGTGGCGATTCAATAGAACGGCGAAATATTGGCGATAGAGCAAAGTTGGCATCATTTTAACGACAGGTTGGCGGCTTTGGCGACCAACATGGCGACTGGCGACTCCCTGTTGGCGAGTTCGGAACCCTCTGGATTCTTCTAGAAATTGATAGAAATCACTAATTTCACGATCTGAAGGCGCGAGCGCATCTTTCAGACTTTCGGCCTCTGCTATAAATAGAGTGATACTCGCCCGCAAAGTCAGTCTGGTTTCAGCCATAGAGTAACGATCTGGCTTCCAGCCAGCGAAAAGCCTGATCTGATTTTAACCAGCGAGTAGTGAGCACTGTTTGATTAGCGATTAGAAGACTTGCCTTGAATTTGATAAGCTCGGCTGTGCTTGTGAATAGTCATTTAAATACGTGAATTTTAGGCACTGCTTATTGTGTCTGAGTGCTGTTGAAGGTGTGAAATCCTTCTGTTATTTATTCTGCGAATTTTGCTGTTGAATCCTGTATTTCAAGTATTGATTTCCGACAATAAATACTCATCGCTCTTAAAATTGTCTTGTTGTTTACGTCTGATTTATAAAATCGAACCCCGATCTACGTAACAATATATATAACTGATCTAATCTTGCATATCATGGTTTCACGCTTCCAAAAGGGTTGGTTGTGAATGATTGTCCAAAGATTTCCCAAGAGGAAAAGTTAATGGACATATAAGATCCGTCTGCGGATTTTGTGTTTAGTCTTGTACCGCACTGTGATATGCACATATTTGTGTTAATTTTGTTAAAATGAGTTCTCGCAATCTTTTAAGAGATGATTTGAGTTGGAGAGCCGTTGGGTGGATTGAGGGCAGAAAGTCTCAAGCATGAAAAGTAGACGAAACCTAAATATTTCCTGAATGGTGATATCCAGACTGAGGAAACAATTTCGACAACAGATATATTGCTAAGCCTGGTGGGTCGACGAAAGCTATAGCACCTACGGCAGATTAATATTGTCGCACTACAAAGCAACACGAGAACTGGTGGCGATGGCCTTTTTAATTTTGAACCATGGTCAAGTGATGATGGACGTCTCGCCAACGATCCCCTCTCGAACCACACCACGCCAGCGGTGGACTATGAGCCGCAAGAAAATTTAGCAGATCAGCCCTCTACGGTGGGTTCTGTGGCACTAGGGTTCTTACAAAACGCCCACAACACGGTCCGTAACCATGACCACACTGCGGCCACTATTACGTATAGCATAAATAAAAAGAAAACTGTTATGAATCATTCACTGTAAAATAACTTTCTAAATGATCGTTGAACAGTTTTTTCCAAATATTACAATGATTCGATTAAATTTGGAATCT
The DNA here is from genome assembly GCA_019973975.1 of Trichonephila clavata. Taxonomy (NCBI): domain Eukaryota; kingdom Metazoa; phylum Arthropoda; class Arachnida; order Araneae; family Nephilidae; genus Trichonephila; species Trichonephila clavata. The sequence continues at coordinate 23,792 of BMAO01015522.1, read as the reverse complement.
GAGCAATTTAAGCGACTTTTTATCTAATTGTTCAAAAATGGGTTTTGTAATGGGAAGTACAATAGGAATTAATGAACCACATTAAGTTAATTAACTGTTCTATTAACATTTTGATTTAGTCTCTTTTGAGGCATTAACTTTGATACCAATTATGTGCAGCTGCGATGAAGATTACGAAAGTTATTAGGGTGGCTCATTTTTTTTATTTGACAACTGTTCTAGTACATTGCAAAAATTCCTAATTACTAATATAAATTAAACTAATCAACACCTCTCCTGCATTTCACGCTAGATTAATAATCTAATAGTTTATCAATTTTTGAAAAATTATTTATATCATCATAAATATGTCTTTAAATCGGTTATTATATACCGTACACATTTTTCCCCCTTTCTGTGCTTTGGTAGTTAACATTCAGCTCAGTGACAAGTCCTTAAAACTTTCCTCTGTTACCATTTATTATAATTAAATTATACACAACTTATCATTATCTTTATTTTTCAGGTTATGGTGGAAATTTATTTAAGAAATATTGTTCTGCCACATTCTTTTAAGTTATAAAGATTTATTCCTTCCTCCATAACCCAGCCTTTAGAAGTGGGAGAACTAAACAGTCAGACGACATGATGAACCTAATTGTTATTTATCTATATTCAACTCAGACACAAATAACACTCTAAATAAGATAATTGATGGTCAGAGCTTGCGGGGTGAGACGAGATGGCGTGGGAGAATATATTTCATTATGTAGATCTACCTTTAGAGCTGCCACCTTTATATAGAAGCGTTTATTAATGATCGCGCTAATAATTTAACTTTCTAACTTCTATAATCACAGTACCTGAACTCTTGCGGTCGCGCAATCCTTGCGTTTACTTTAACACGGCTCCAGTTAAACTAGCAATTTCTTAATATTCCGACTTCTCGCTTCATTATACTGTTTGTGCTTACGTTTCACTAGATTTACCTCCTTTAATATTCACAATTCACTTCACTCCCAATCTATTCTGCTTCACTAACTCTCGAACTCGCGAATACAGAATATATATTAAGCAATTTGCATAATCACGCTTTCTGTCTTCGGAGAAAGTTGTTAAAAATACCACAAAAAGAATTCCCAGAGATTAATAAATGAACCGTATGGATCCGTCACAAAGTATAAGTAAAACCTTAATGAAATACAGGGTGAAATAATATTAAACATTTTTCTAACCTTTTCAGGTGAACACTGAAGTGAAATTTTGGAATTGGACTCGGAATGCTTTGCTTCCTGAATTATTTGCTAACAGCTTCATTATTAGGCCACCTCTGGGACTTCGCTTACTCGTCGATGATAAGAAACAACTTCAAAATAGGATATCCTGTTCTGAGGCAGGTTAGAGCTCGAACAGGTAGTGTTTCAAATTTGTGTAGGATATGTTCGAAACATTGTGGTTGCAGAAGTTACCAAAAAAGTACATTCGTTAGCGTAATTGTTGAATTATGCTATTTTCCCGAATTACGAAAAATTGAATCTAATTTCGAATATAAGATCAACATATTTAAAAAATAACGTGAAGTACAATTTATTCAATTAATCTATTTCTTCACCTACGTTATTTATGTATTTATAAAATTAAAATAATATTGTTCAATGAGAGATCGAATTAATATTTGCTTTTAGTAACTGTGAATTTTTAATAAATGCTTTAGTTAAGTGAATGTTGGCTCTTATCCTTATAATCTTATGCTTGAAAAATTCAGTTCATAAAATAATATTGTTTAAATAGTTGTTTATAGAAAATTCAAATCGTGAATTTCTAACATTGTAAAGATTAAAAAGTATGTTTTGTCCACGCAAATTAGTATAAAAAGATGTGCATTATTACATTTAGGAGTGTTCTTGCCAATAATGTAAAAAATTGATTTAGATTTAAAAATACTCTTCAACATTCATATTACGAGGTTATTCGGAACACCACGGCTTTGTAGAAAAATAAAACAACGTACACGGAAAGATTCATTACAAAGGTACATTATTCAGCTACTTCTGAACTCAACAACCACCCGAAACTGTGTTATACCGTGGGATAAGTTTGAGCGCGAATATTGTCACTGATAATCTACCACCACAAATGGAGCCAGAGTAATACAGTTAGTTTAGTTCTTCATCTGTGGAAAAGATATAACCAGGCAGAAAATTTTCCAAGGGAATGAACAGATTAAAGCTTTCCGATGCAAGATTCGGACTACAGAGAATATGTCCAAACTGCTCTCAGCGATACTTCTTCAGCAGATTCTTTGGGGAATTCGCTGTATGCGGCCAACATTGTCGTACATCAGCACTGAACAGCCACACTTTCTGAGTGTCGCCTGACTTTCTGTACATTCTAAAACTTTATTACGTACCTCACCATGTACGGTGGGAGAAGTAATGAAAGCCGACATATCTTCGCATACTGCAAAAGCGTTAATGTAAGCAATCTATAAGCTACAACTGCCGCGCACTTTAGCCACATCACCGTCTATCAACATGTTTTCACGTCCCATTTTGCTTTGCAATGTCATATTTTCTGCTTTGAAACTTACTTCCTAGATGGGTCTCCACACTTTTCAACCCGAGGGCCGTATTAACTATGGTAAAGCAGTTTGGGGGCTGACTACACACTCGAGGTCCAATTAAAAAAGAATCAAACTTATACATTTTTAGTTGGTTTGTGACGGTCTATCCGCGTCAATCTTCTATTAACCCTCTTGGGTAACTTTGGGTCCCATGGTATTCTGTTTCACAGCCTCTCGGGAAAACACGAGATAGTGATATGCTAATAGATTCGACTATATAAAGTCTAATTTAGTAAGAAAGTAGAAGGAAGAATTGCCAAACTTGTTGTAAGTATCACATGCGGATCTCTCCATTGAGCTTAGCACGTATTAGATGATATTGATATTGTTAATGTTAAATAATCAAGGTTATAGTTAGTATCGACCTGGGATAGTAAGCGTTCGTCTCGCTTGTCAATTCGATGATTGAGATTATTTAGTGGGAATACTAGATTTAAAGAGTTAAGGTGAATGTTAGGGATTGTATATCAGTTAATCTAGGGAATTGAATAATCCTCCAGGGTTTCTACTTATGGTGTAACTTGTTAATTGTATTTGTGTGTTGTTAGTAATATTTGTATTGGCTTTCGTTGGTGATATGTTTCCCTTCCACCAGGCACGCCGAACGTATGGTGTTAGTCCAAGATAGGACAGGGTCACGACAAGTTATAAGTGTTTATTCATTATTATTTAATAGCAAATTGCTACACAATACATGAACATCTGTATTAGTGGGAATAGTGGGGTATTTTCTGGATTCTAAGATATATGAAACATTTCTGGCGACGATGTCCTTAACATCAACAACGACCAGAGATTATCATCAAACAAGTTAGTTCTCAAATTGTTCTTCAGGTATTTCATTCTTAGAAATGTTTGTTTACACACAAGTATGCTGTTCCAAAGATTGAAAGTTACCTTGATGTGCAAAGGTTTTGACATTATGAAGGTTTCTTGTGCAAAGCAGTAAATACCCAGTCCTTCTTAGAACTTGTCCCTAAGAAGGCCATTTGCCTGCAATTCAATGACTTCCAGCTGCAGTTTATTTGGGCAACTGACCCCATCTGCTTCAAATACGTTTTGAAGCAGTCTCACTTGTCCTGCCTTTGAATCCATGTCTTAAAACCGTCCCTGGATTTGCAGCTGAAGGTCTTTGATGGTATAGCATGAAAATGACGTGGGGAACTCAGCTGTTGCTTCAGGCACGAAAACCTTGCACTGCTGAAAGCGCGCCATGTTGTTGGCCTGTACTTGTTCCATAAACATGACAAGTTTAGGTCTAAATGCCTTTAGCTGGGTGCGTAGATCAAAAACGAGAATTTTTTTCTCCTAGTAGTTTTAAGTTCAGAAAATTTAAATGACTAGCTTTATCTGTAGAAAAGGTCAATTTCTATACTTTCTCTTCATCAGACAGTAATGGCTGTGGTGCCTTATTTTTCCAGAAGTCATGTACACTGTAATTCAAATACTCTGCTCAGAACTTTCTCACAACATAACCATCTTAATGCCGTGTGATTTGGTAAATCTTGCAATGTTGTGTCTGTATCTTTCAACATGTTTCTAAACTGTCTGTTTTTGAGCTCATGTGGCCTTATTAAATTCACCACAGTATTCAGTACACTGTTAAAGTCCACATACCTAGCACACAAATCTTGCTGATAAATAATACAGAGCAGAAATATTGGTTGTGGAACGCTTTTCTCAATACACATTTGTTTACTTGTCCAACTAAGCATTTCGTTATGTATCACTCATATTTTTTCCTCCTTCAACAATAAGGCAACTAAGGTTAGTCCAGTCCAAGTTATAATCAGCAAATGTCTTTTTCAATTCATTGAATAAATCCTAGCCTATAACAATACCATACATGCTATGTTGGGAAACCAGGTCTGGTGTTATGTTCATATCTTCATCCGCATCTCTAATGAACGCAAGCAGTAGAGAGGTGGAACAACTGTCCAGTGATTGAAAAAGAGAGTAACTTGCTTGCATTTTTTCACTATTTGAGTCGCAATGTTTTCATACAAGTCTGCAACATGGTGGTCAAAAATATTTGAAACCCAAAGTTACATTTTTAAATTATTCTGACTTTCTGAGAAAAGTTCCTCGGCCACCTCGAACACACATTCCTTCACTACTTCACCTTCTGTAAACGGTGTGACATTTTCAGCTAGAATGTATTAGTCATATCTTTATAACTGATCTTAGTTAAGAATTCCTTTTCATTTGAGGATTTACTAAGCATTGTCCCCTGAGATGTGAGGATTTGTAATTTAGAAAATGTTTCGGCTCTTACTTAATCCTTCAACCGTGCATATTTACCTTAGTGTTCGCTTCTGTAACGACGGCGCAGGTTGTATTCTTTCATCACAGCCACGGTTTCGTTATAAATCACACGCAATGCTTTCCCGCCAGATTTGATGAAGACAGATGAAGTATTTCTAACTCCATTCTTCTTGAAATTTCCAACACTCATCGTCTATTTTTCTTTTCCCTTTCTCGGCCATCATATTACGCGGACCGTCGCCAAAAGCCCTCTTGTTGCTATACAGTGCGACGTTAATATTCACTCACTCATTCATTCTCGACCATCATTGGGTACTAAGCAAAAAGTGACTTCAACATGAATAAATAGTGAAACTGAAAGTATCTTGCACACAATACTGCACAAAAAAACTTGATTATGCGAACTAATTTCGTCGCAATTATAGCAGCAAATGACCCTAAACAGTTTGCAAAAGCTTTTACGATTCTCTTAAGTTACCTGAACAACATCCACTTATGGTACAAAGATCATTGCTTTTAATGTTTCATCTTAAGAATATTCGGAAAATTCTTGTTAAACTATCCAGTCAACCTCAACTGGCAAACTGGGATCAAAATAATCAAGTCTTGAACAAGCAGCAAACCACCGAAAAGCTCAGTCACTAGATAACGTTATATCATCTCATTGACTGAGAACAGAAACAAAACAAAAAATAAGCAGCGAATAGGGTTTGCGATGTCGTAAACGGTTGAAAAACATAACGCATTACAGCGTGCCTCGATTTTAATTCAGTAAAAACGGAACGTGTCTTAGCATGCGCCGGCTGATCTTGACAGGATACACGTAAGTTTTCGTATTTTTTTTCCATTGGAGACCCTTATCCCAGATGACCAACGAAAATTTTTGACTTTATTTCTGCATAAATAAATCTTTTTTTTTTCTTCTGAGGGAAATATGTTATATTCTTTATCACTCATATGTCAAACTGATATTTTACTCTAAACCTGCTAAACTAAGAAAAATTACTTATAACATATTTCGAAATTTTCAAAATGTAGTATGGAAAATAGAGATATGATTTACTATGATTACTTAATAATTTCCGTTGATCATATAAACTTTATTTCTTTATTGATGGACTGATTAACTGCAACTTATTTTTGAATCATTTTTTTTTCTTTCTCGAAATGCATTAAGAAATAAAGTAAAAAGAGTTTTAATAATTTTCAAAAGAAAACAAACAAAAATAATTACTTTTTTTTTTTAGATTCTTGCACTGTACCTGAAGTTATGGAAGATATAATACCAGAATGTGCAGGATACGGAAACATGATCAATGAGAACGATCAATACTATTCAACATCTTGGAGCACCAATTTAACAATGGCCTCAAAGATTCCTCCAGAGTATAAGTACATGAGTGCAAGTACCTTAAACGGCTTTCCGTTCTGGGGACAATTGGACTGGTATGGTGGAGGAGGCTATGTCGTTCCTTTAATAGCCAAAAGGTATCAAGATGGTGAAAAACTCATCAAAAAGATGGAGTACCTTGAACAAACAGGTTGGGTGAACAAAGATACCAGAGCAGTTTTCGTAGAATTCGGTACATACAATGCTCAGGTGAATTTATTTGTAGTTGCCACTATTGTTGCTGAATTCTTACCAGGTGGCGGTGTTATTCCTTATTATCACATTGATCCTATTCGGTTGTTACATTATCACACAGGCTCCGGATTGCTTCAATTGCTTTGCCAAATTGGATTCATTCTCTTTACTCTGTATTATTCGATCATAACACTTAAGACGTTGTGTAAAGAAGGCAAGAGGTTCTTTTCACAATACTGGAATGTAGCAGAACTATCAAATTTGCTGGCTTCTTATTCCATTATTGGAGTTGAGATCTATAAGATGGTAATAACTTGGCGAGTTTTAGCCATATTCACTGCAACAGAAGGTACAGGTTACATAAAGTTACAAGAAGCTTTACTTCTTGATGAGGCATTCTGCTACTTGATGGGATTTTTGATGTCTTTAACCACTCTTAAGTTTCTGAAACTACTGAGGTTTAATAAAAGAATTGGCGGAATGATCGCCACAGTACGCTTATGCGCAGAAGAACTTAAAGGATATGGGGTATGTCTTATAATAACATTTTTAGCGTTTGTAACGCTGTTCTGGATGACTTTAGGCCGTGCAGTTCGAGAGTTTTGTTCCTTTGCTAGTTCTTTCGAATCATCAATTAGCATGATGCTTAAGAAATTCAATTATTATGACATGGAACAGGCATCGCCTATCATAGCTCCTTTGGCTTTCTTTACGTTTGCTTTGACAGCATCAGTGATACTAGTTAACATATTGTTAACTATAATTATTCAATCTTTCGAACATGTGAAGCACGACGTCCAGTACCAAAGCAATGATTACGAACTGATTGATTTCATAATGAGACGCTTGAGGTTATTTTTTGGAAGAACTAAAGACCAGTCCAGAATTGTTCCTATTACTTTCGCACCGATCGTCGCTAAGAATAATGATGTTATGGATTCTTTCAATGGGAAAGTGGATCGCTTGCTCGATTTTATAAATAGTGTGTATTTGGACGAGCAAATAGATATGGAATTTTTAAATAAAGCTCGAAGTCAGCTGCCAATGCAGAAAACAAATGCTGAAATGGAAAAGAAAAAATCAAGACCCAGAAAAATACCTAGATATCAATCCCTTCACGTGAAGAAGCATCTGGATTTTTAGCTCTTGAAAGCTTAGCAAATATTTTCAGGTATTCGATTTACTGAATTGCTTGAAAATCCTCTTTAGAATAACTGCATTTTGTTCAAATCTATAAGAATACAAAAACTCAGATACTATTTATGATTAAGCACTAGAAATGTTCATCATTGTTTAGCTACATGTATTTCGATATAGTGCCATTCTATAAATCACACGGTGAGCTACGGATGATGAAACACGGTCGGTTTTAAATCACGGTCAGATAACGGTATGTGAGTTAATTCCTACCCCTGAACATCATCATACCGTATTTGGATCAGTTACTGTACGGCAGCCATAATTATTTCGCACAGCCAATTTTAGAAGAATTGCAGCTTGAATTTTTTCGGTCATGTAATTTGAATTTTGTTTTAATTCTAGAAATAATTATACATAACTCAAGATAAAAAAAATTCCAGATCATATTTAATTTCTTAAAAATTTTGTGTTGAATATTTCCTTTTCAAATATAGATGGCGAAATGTAAACAAGCTTGAATGATTAATATCTTAATTTGCTGAAATTTAATGCTTGAACATTTGAAATTTGATTCCCAGTATTATTCACATCTGCAATGAAGTAGTTCCGAATTTGAACACATATTGATATATATTTTTTCACATCATAATCTTTTTGAGCATTTATGAATAAAATATGTATTCACAGCAGAATAAAGCCTCGCTTTTTAAAATTGATATTTGTTTTGTATTTTATTTTATTCTTATATTTTTCATTACAAAACTATTCATCTTTATTATTTTTTGGCTTTTAATGCAGACAACTGAAATCCTTTTGAGGGATGAAGAATTAGTTTTTACATAAAAAAATAATCTGACCAATATACGCAAAGTTAATGTGCTTATTATTTCAAAAATCATGTATTGAGTACAAAATATTTATTTAAGGTATCCGACTGCTTGCGACAGCTTTAAAAAAAAAAAAATAGAGAAATGGGGATTTTTTTGTAGTCGTTTTTAGATTTGTTTAGTATATTTTAAGAAAAATATGCTAAAATTAAGAAGAGAAAAGGAAATTATTACAAAAAATAACATAAACTGTACCAAAAGTTTATAAACAGATTTTCAATTTTTCAATTCTGATGTGTTGCTATGCTATTCATTTTTAAATGACTTTCAGGATAAGATATATTTGAATTTTTACAAAAACTAGAGCACTTTATCTTAGTTATATGAAATTGCTTAAAAAAAACAGTAATTATATTCACATAAGGGACTGTAAATTTTGTAATAAAACAGTGATTGATAAAACTGAAGGTTAAAACACTCCTACAGAACATACAAAAAAAATTTCACATTTAATTATTTTCAAAACTTTTTGAGCAATCGCTGTCCCCGTTTGAGCATTTTCAAAAAAACTCATTGCGAGTCAAACGCGTTTTAAAGTATGACATCTCGCTTAAAGTAATGGCATCTGCTTTTACTTATATTCCTTCAAATTGTTTAAGAAGTTTCAAAGGAAATGTGTTAATTGGTAAGCATATTTGCGGAGGATTTATTGTACGCGCAATTAGCATCAATGATGTTTTGTGCTGCAGAATTTCGAATAACTTTGTTTTTGGAAATGATTCTAGAAATTTAAATATTTGTATAATGTGATATTTTTTTTAATTATTACTAATAAAAATACATAGTTCTCAATATTTTATATTTTTTGTAAACGATTCTAGAAGTTTAAATACTCATATAATGTGAATTTTTTTAATTATTACTAATAAGGATACATAGGTCTTAATATTTTCATTATTTATGAAACTACATTTTAAATATTTCTATTAAGTAAGAATAAAGATGGATTTTTCGTTATCATCTCTAGTCATTTTAGGCCCCTGGTTTCCAAATGTTGCTAATAACGAACTCATGGCGCATTTTAAAGGTGTCCTGATGGTTCTAAATACCCTCCCTGTACAGACGCTGAGGTACGTTCAATGTTTGGATACTCTAAGTCCTCACGTTGACGTAATGTGGAAGTTGAGAGTGGGGTACCATCAAGGCGTCATCCTCATCACTTGACTTTGTTTCAAAATTAAGAGGACATTCATCAACGGCCTTTGTGTAGTTTCAAAGTTAGACATTATTTATCGCTCATTTCTTAATCAATAGCATACACTTCACACAAATACTTTGGTAAAGTATTTTTTGATATTCCTTTCTAAATATTGCAATTGAATTAATAGAATTTTTAGAATGGTTGCCTGTTTAAGAACCAGTGAATTGAAAAGAAATCCACAGGAGTCAACATCAACGATGGTAAATTACACTATTGACACTATAAATAGAAATTATCAATAATAAAAAATATACGAGAAGTTCTATATGGCTTCATCCAAATATTTATACGTAAATAAAAAAAAAGGTGAACGTATAGCGATAATTATTTAGCTTTACTTAGATGAGAAATTAAGATGAGCTGTGTGTTGAGTGTGGAGCGATAATCATGAACATCTTAAATACTGCTAAATTAAAAATTGTATATGAATACTAATCTTGGGTCAAGAGTTTTAAAGCCTCGCCATCCGCATCTTCGCAAAAGGAATATTTTCAACGTAAACGCGAAGGACTTTATGTAAAAAAATCACCCTCAAAATATTTGCATTCCAACAAATAAATTTTTCTTAAGGTTTCTTTTTGTGTCATTTATCGAATTGATAAGGAATTGGTGTAAAGGTAATAAAGCTGTATATATTAGAAACGTAATATATTGAAAATTTGATATTAAATATCAAAGAAATTATAGTATCTTATCATTCTCTAAAACAATCATCGTGCGATTAATTGACTCGATTGATTAATTCTCGACCACGCAATTTATTACTTTTTTGAGAAAAAGTTGTTGAGTCTTTACTAGATTTATCACATTTCCCATTGGGCGAAATCAGTAAAACCTTAACTAAAGTACGAAAAAAGCATTCAATCCATTAAAAAAATGAAATAGACCAAAAGAACGAAGTCTAAATTTTGGTATATTACTATTTCGAGTATACCGTGGAACCTGAAAAATTTGAAGATTTGAAATGATTTTTGATTGTACGGACTTAAATATTTTGTTCCTATTTAATTAGATAAAGTTAACGGCATATACAGTCTTCAATAGCTCAATCACTTTTACTTAAAAATATGTTGATTAAATAATTAAATGTACCACTACTGAGATACATCAAAAACTTTTTTTTTTCATTTAAAACTGTCTAAAAATAACTAAAAACAAGTTCAAACTCACTAATAATGCACGATAGCGAATCAATTATATCATTAAAGCCTTTCTGAGTAAAAACGTTTTAATATTGCTTTATCTTGTCTTAGGGAGCTCACGTTTCTGTTGTATCCATTTACCTTTACCCTGTCTTAGGAGATCATCCTCATTTAGGATTGTTTGAACCTCAAAGCTTTTACCCAGGGTGTTTCTTTGGATGGAGACCGTCCTCATTTAGGATGCGACTCATAGCTTGACCCTGTCCTTAGAGGTCGTCTTCATTTAGGATGCTGACTCATAGCATTACCCTGTCTTTGGAGAGCGCTTCATTTAGGATGCAGACTCATAGATTGACCCTGTCCTTAGAGGTCGTCTTCATTTAGGATGCTGACTAGCTTTTTTTTGAGCCTTTTTAGGTGCAATCATAGATTGACCCTGTCCTTAGAGGTCGTCTTCATTTAGGATGCTGACACATAGCATTCCCCCTGTCTTTGGAGAGTCGCTTTTGATTCCATTTAGGTTGATGCAGACCTCATTTAATAGATTGACCCTGTCCTTAGAGGTCGTCTTCATTTAGGATGCTGACACATAGCATTACCCTGTCTTTGGAGAGCGCTTTCATTTAGGATGCAGACTCATAGATTAGCAACCCCTGCTACACCTTCGAGAGCGCTTTCATTAGGATTGGACCTGTCCTTAGAGGTCGTCTTCATTTAGGATGCTGACACATAGCATTCCCCTGTCTTTGGAGAGCGCTTTCATTTAGGATGCCAGACTCCATAGATTGCAACCCCTGTCGCTTTAAGGAGGTCGTCCTTCATCTTTAGGATGCTGACACATAGCATTCCCTGTCTTTGGAGAGCGCTTTCATTTGATGCGACTCATAGATTGACCTGTCCTTAGGTGTTTCATTTAGGATGCTGACACATAGCATTACCCTGTCTTTGGAGAGCGCTTTCATTTAGGATGCTGACTTATAGCATTACCCTGTCTTGGAAACTGTCCTCGCGTGGGAAGCTCACGCTTTTATTCTATCCGTATACCTTTACCCTGTCTTTGGAAACCATTATTCATTGCGGATACTGACGCATAGCTTTAACCTGTCTTAGGAAACTGTTCTTGCTCAGGATACTGACGCATAGCTTTATTTTGTCTACAGACACCGTCTTCATTTGGAAAGCTGACGTATTTATTGTATCTACAAAGCATTAATCTGCTTCCACCTACCGTTTCCGCTTAAGAGAGAGAGAGAAACTGGTGTTTTTATTGCTTTAAATTCGCTTTACTTTGTCTTCGGATATCGTTTGCGAATGAATTACTGAATTATTTTTTGTTCATTATTTATAAAAATATGCTCATATTATCTTTTGGTATATAAATTGTAGGATTCAACCACGTTTGATAAAAAAGATCTTAGCTTTAATGTCTAATAATTATCCATTTTTTTTAAAAATTTAATTTTAAATTACTTTTAAATAATAATTTACCAATTATTAATTCCTCATTTATAATAAATATATATCTCGCCAAAATTATATCGTTAAGAAATGTCTGGAGTAAAATTGCAACAGTACATCCCCCCCCCCCCCCCTTCAATTATAAAAGCAGCTTAAGTATTTCTATAAAAACAGGCATGTTATTAATCCCTGTAAAAACTTTCATTTTTGACTCTTCCAAATAATTTGATAGATAATGGAATATGACTGTATACAACTTTAACAGAGCTAGATTCAGCCATTTTGCATAAAAAAAATGCAGGCATATATGTACATAAAAATATCTTTGTCAGAAAATATGCAAAGGAATGTAGCGCTTGCAGTCCGAATAATATTATTCACGATGTACGCTAAATCTGTCGCGAGCTTAAACATCCTCCCGTTGTGTGGTGTGGTAGTAAGGAAATAAAGGCGGGTGCCAGCTCAGGTGTCATCCTCGTCACTTGACCATGGTTCAAAACTACGGGGTCCGTCGCCAAAAGCCTTCGTGTAGCTGAGCAGTGAGACGTTAATATTCTCTCTCTCAAACACTCATTGCCATTTATACCAAACACTTAAAATTTTTAGCTCTACTAAAAAATTTTAAATCGTCAAACCACGCTTATTTTTACTTGTTAAGCCAATTAATTGAATTTTGAAGATGTTTAGTTTTAAAAATACCCAGTTGAAAATTTTTGAACTTGACTCTGGTGCAAATAGGCATTAGTGACCCACGAGTTTAAAAAATGTGACCACGTCTCAAAAAGGTTCACTATCCCTGCACTAGAACAATTTAAGGTAAGGCTATGAAAAAGCAAATCTCTTAATCATTTTCTCACACAAGTTTTCCTCTACCTCCCATAAGTATTCAATTACGATCCAAACACAGCTTCTATTACTTCCTGTACTTCAAACTAACAGTAAGCATTTAGAGAAATTTGTAGGTTTTTTCACACATTCATTCGGTTGTGTACTCGAAAGCAATCCATTTCCAGCATCGTAGTTTCCCTCAATTCTCGAAAAAATAACCATATTATTTATAAATACCAACACAATTTGCTACCATATACTCAGGGACGTATTAAAACTTCTTGAGGTCCTGGTCTCCTACACAAATGATCCCACATATGATAGCTGGCCACCGTAAATGCAACGCCCTGAAGGAAGCACGCAAATAACATGAAATTTACAACATGTATTAGCGGTGGTGAGATATGCAAATGATTAGTATTTCGGTGCAGATACACATCACGCACGCCTGTGGCGCCACCTCAAAGCACTATTTAAGGCTTGGAGATTTCGACGATTTCAAGCTCGGCAATTGTGCTTTTCTTGTGGTTTTTTCAAAAAATGATTAGTTATGTCTCGTAGAAAACAGCGATCAGTTTGTGATCAAGTATCCGAGATCGACAGAGGAAGGATAGTGGCCTACCGAGATTGTGGATTATCTCTCAGGGGAATCGGTAGTCGTGTTGGACGAAACCAAACAACTGTAAAGCGGATATGTGACCGTTGGATGCAGGAGGGTACGACGGACCGACGTGGTAGATCGCATCCACCTTAGTGCACCACTTCACGTGAGGACAGGCAAATTGTGCGCATGGCAGTGACAGATCGCTCAGTCACATCACGAACCATAGCACAACCCATTGAGTCTGTAACGCATCATTCAGTGTCTGCGCGTATTATTCGACGCCGTTTACAGCAGAGTAGTCTGTCCGCAAGACGTCCATTGCTTGGTCTACCCTTGACGTAGAACCACAGACGTCTCCGCCGCCAATGGTGCGATGAAAGAAGGATGTGGGCGGCAGAAGGGAATGAAGTTGTCTTTACTGACGAGTCACGTATCTGTCTGCAACACCACGGTGGTTTGATTCGAGTCTGGAGACAGGATGCTGAACAGCTGCGATATGCACCGCCACACTGGTCCTGCGCCGGGTATTATGGTATGGGGCGGTAATGGATATCACTCTCGTACTGCTCTAGTGCGCATTGCCGGTACTTTAAGCAGCCAGGGCTACATCTCCGAGGTGTTGGAGCCTGTTGTCCTTCCTTAACTTCAGGGCTTGGCCACAGCCATATTTCAACAGGATAATGCGCGACCACACGTCGCACGCATTGTCCAAAGGTTCTTCGTCAATCACCAGATTGAATTGCTTCCCTGGCCGGCTCTCTCTTCGGATCTTTCACCGATAGAAAACATGTGGTCCATGGTTGCTCAACGATTGACCCAGATTATACCCCCAACTGCCACACCAGATCAACTTTGGCAACGTGTGGAAGCTGCTTGGTCTGCTGTACCCCAAGAGCACATCCAAAGTCTCTTTGAATCAATGCCGATGCGTGTGGCAGCGGAGATCTCCAACAATGGCGGCTACTGATTCTGGCAGGAACCACACTTCACAGAAGTCTATAAATTTAATCATTTGATATTTGGTCAACATGTTATCTACAAAATAAATTTTGTTGTGCTATCTCTTGTCTTTCTTGGTGTTGCATTTACGATGGCCAGCAGTGTACATTCCACACATACGTTGTCAAATACTCGTTAAACAAAAACCCAAAACAAATAAATATGTCTGGTTTACAATCGCACAAACCGGCTCGACCGACTGCTTCATTTTGACTGGAGTAGGGATGGTAGGCATAGGCCTATACACAGATGACGATTACCACATGTAGCCAGTTGACATACCGTCTGAAATTCCCAGTTTTTCGGAGAAAACAACCGGAAAAACATTTGATATAGGTGAAATTATTCGAATCATTATCTTATTAAAGCTGGGGAGTCAAGAACGACATGAGGCCCCGATTCTGGCCAAGGCCCTGGGTCCATGCCTTAAGATGTCCCTGACTACCAAAGCCACAGAAGACAAAGTATATGTTTTTTTGAACTGCTTGCATGGTATGCCCCTTTCTTCCGCTTTCCATCGAACATCTCTAAATTCTGTTTTGTGACATAATTCTATTGTTGTACACCAAACTGTTTTCATACAGTTTGGTGTACAACAATACACAGTTTTGAAATGACATGGTCGAAGAGAAAGACAAGTTTTTTTATACAGCTGATTTACTTTTACACGACATAAAATTATGACTGTTACACGAAATTTATAAATTAACCGGTCAATTGTCTCAACGTGTTTGCTAAATGTGTATCGTCGCCCAAATTAATCGATGACGAATATACTCATCAGACACAGAGTAGATGTAATATGGAAATAAGTTGCAATGGAATGACTTGTATTACTTTTAATACTCATAGTCATTTACTTAAGGACTCCCGTTTTGCCCCCATCGTCCAACGTTTTCTTGAGACGCCTCCTCCCCTTATTTTTATCGCTATGGCCATGAATTTGATTTGAAGTGAGGGAAAAGATTATTTTACCGGCTAAATATATTCTAAGGGGCTACAGAGGTTTAGATTTAAAAGAATAATAATAGATTTTTCTTATTTTTACACATATTTCAGCATCAATTCCCCTCCCCCTTCTTTTCTTCACCCAAATATTCCATATTAATAACAATCCTGGCTAAAAGCGAGTGAAAGGGGAAGAGATGACGAAGCCCTCACAAGAAAGTTTGGAAAATTCACTGTACAAAGTTGCTGCTCAATTTCGCGTTTTGCTTCTACTTTCAGTTCATTGCTCTTACAACTGCAATTATGTATGTTATTTTCCTCGGTCTTTGTTTCGCGAGCGAAGTCAACTTTGCAATTAGTAGAGTGCGATGGTATTTCCAAGCTCTTTAAATGTTGTGATACATTTTAATTTTTTTTTTCGTCTTTTTAAAAGTGAATGAGAGTACGTGAGTGTATTTTGTTAAATACCGAGCACTGATTTTCTGTTTAATTTTATAATGTCATGCGAGTTAAAGTCATCCCAATAGCTTTTGCTATGTTTCGATTAATCAACTTAAAAAAACGCGACGAAAAAATTCCTTTTCTTCACTCCTTAAAACTGCCTGTCTTTCTTTTTTTTTTTTTTTACTTTGATTGCCAGGAAAACGATCAGGACAAGAGTAGCTTAAAAAATTGACTTAAAGGTAGCCATTAAATCAATGATTTTTCTAGTACCCATGGTTTGGTATACGAACCTCGCTTTCATCTCACCAATAAATACTTTTGCACGATTTCCCCCATCGGGTTCTTTAGCGAAAGTAAGCATACAATTTAGTATCCTAATATCCCTTCAGCTATAAGACCACTTCCTCACAACGAATCATTGCCAATCCCAGTAGTGTCCACAACCTACACTCTGGACATCAACCTACCACAGCTGAACCTTAAACGCCTACTGATGACGAATATGTTCCTAGCCAGCATGTTTGATTCATCAACAACCTCTCTTCGTAACTCAGCCAGAATTGAATGATCTCATCCGGAAAGTGGAGTTACCCAAGAGGAAATCTCAATTTTTTAGATCTCGTCTTCAGCAATGGGAAATCTCTTAGAAAAGGGCACAAAAATCTCTTATAGGAAAGACAGTCAACCCTGAAATTACTTTTTTTCGGAAGATGAAGTTTTAATGCTTTAATTTAAATGGTTTTGATTTAAATGATTTAATGATAGAACTGAAGGGTGCCATATGACACACAGAATTGGAGACTGTTTACAAACAGACAAGTTTTAAAGTTGTCCTGTCGGTCAGTGGGAATGATTTATTACAATGACTACTTTATTTGATGATTTACTCAGTAGATATAAAAGAGACGTGCGAAAAATATCAACCGAATCTTTAATAAAATCGGTTATGATTATAACTGGAAACTTTGCACTGACTTGAAAGTTGTTGCTTTATTCACGGGCATGCAAACAAGCTACGCAAAATACTGCTGCTTCCTAAGTGAATGGGACAGCCGAGCCTGAACAGTTTTCGAGGAACGGCTGAAGACATCTATCAGTACAAGAGAAGCTCTTCAAGAAAATGAAATGCGAACATGCTGGCAGAATACTGCTGGTCATGGTACTAAAAACTTTTACTTCAGGGTACAAGAGAAAAGCAAGCCTCAGATGAAAGTATTTTATATATACATTATATTATACGTTTATATACACATTATTTTTATAATACAAGGGGTGATCAAATGAAAAGGTACGAAACGACATAAAAATGAAACAGTTAAATATTTGCATATTCCGCCAAGGGAGAATGTAGCGAGACATCTCGGGATGCCATTGGAGACTCTGACTGGGATCGGATAATGCGCGGGTGCCCGCATGCGCAGGAGAGAGCAAAGGCTCTTATAAAAAGCGGCGTCCAAATGATGCGAGCTCAGAATTACTCGAGCACAGAAAAAGCATTAACTCCGATGTGTACTGTGAGACACTCCGACGCCTACGCAGGTCCATCAAGAACAAAAGACCGGGGCTGCTCACGGAGGGTGTGGTTCTGCTCCATGATAACGCGCGTCCACACGTCTCCAGAGTCACACAAATGGAACTGGACAAGTTCCAATGGGAGACGTTGGACCATCCGTCCTACAGTCCGGACATGTCACCCTGCGATTTCCATGTGTTTGGTCCACTGAAGAAACACCTGAAAGGAAAGCGCTTCAACTCGGACGACGTACTCAAGGACACTGTGAAGGACTGGGTCTCGTCACAGCCACAGGAATTCTGGGAACAAGGAATCCTGCGGCTTGTTCATCAGTGGGATCGTTGTGCTCAGGCCTATGGTGT
Organism: Trichonephila clavata; assembly: GCA_019973975.1. Lineage (NCBI taxonomy): Eukaryota > Metazoa > Arthropoda > Arachnida > Araneae > Nephilidae > Trichonephila > Trichonephila clavata. The sequence continues at coordinate 5,814 of BMAO01015522.1, read as the reverse complement.
ATATTTTGAATAAAGTCTATATTTGTACCCACCGTGTCATTTCGTACCTTTTCATTTGATCACCCCTTGTATATACATTATCGTTAAAGAGTGAAATCCGTTATTTCATAGAATAACTAGGTATTTCATGAAACAACTAGACAAGTCAGTTAAAGTATATAAAATTATTGAATTATATGTGTGATTTAAATAAGTATTGTATAGAATAACGATTACTTGATCGTTAAAGTTTGAAGGACGGCACTCGAAAGTTCTTTGAACCGGTTCTAGCTGCTTTAGGAAGGATTTTTCCGATTAGGAACTAGAGATGGCCGAATAAAACAACTGTACTCTAGATATCAGTTCAATATATGTCAGCGAGAATTAATTTCGAATGAAGAAGATCCAAATATTCAAAAAGCTTCGATCTGTTGCAACAACTCAAAGTTGCGGTACTGAACAAGGATTTAAAAAGTGCTCGTGTAAAAAAAATGTGTAATGGTAAAAAGTGGGCTTGTTTCAAAAATAATAAGCAGTCCAATCCAATGTGTCGTCACAGCAATCTTTGCTCTAATAAATAATGATAAGTAAAATAAAGGTATCTCATAAAATTTAAATTAATATTCTTTTAAATTTTTCTTTAAAAAAGTTTACACAATGCTTTTATGAAGCAACAGTTTTTCTTCCCAGCATGTATTTTGTTGATAATGTTTAGATTTTATCTATTTTTGTAGCATATTCTTTTTTCCCCTTTCTGTTTAACTAATGTTAGCAATAATAAATTATATTATCTGCTTTCCCTTACTATTTATTAATTATTCATCGGCAAAAGAGAAAATGTACTTTTCGAGAGATTTTTAGCTATTTTTATGATTAATTAATCCATAAAATATTTTAGAAATTGTTTATTTTTCTCTTTAGCGGTCTATCCATATTTATTTCATAGAATAAAAAACCTAGTTATTTCATAGAATAACGAGGTAAAGTTTGAAATTTTTCATCTATTATATATTTCAACTGACTTGTCTAGTTATTTCCCATGAAATATCTAGTTATTCTATGAAATAACTGATTTATACACTTTAAACGTCACATATACATTCTTATATTAGATTACATGAATCTATTATTATTAATTTTTAAATGAATGTTAACACAACTCCCCACCTCAAAATCAAATTTGTGCCATAAATTTACCGAAATGTTAAAAATTGGGATCATATTTGAATTTGGGAGGTCATTTTATATAAGATTCAGTAAAATGAGAAGAAAAATTCCAATACCTGAATCAAAGATATAACACAAAAATCATATATAGAAATCTATGTTTTGAATATTTTAAAGAATAAATAATATATATAGTTTTAATAGTTCGTAAAAACAAAAGAAAGATACTATTTATGTAATCAACACTTTATTTACATAAGATCTACTATTAACTATTACAAATGCAAAGAGTACATTTATATACAAATATATCATAATCTGTATTATTGCAGAGATGTGGAGTTGTAGTTTCTTAATTCATTAAGCCTGGCAGTTTCGCGAAAAATACAAAGTGAGAAAACTTTAACGACAAAGCTTCGTATATCTAAGTAATAAAATATGTAAAACACGACAATTATAAAAGTAGTTCAGGAATATCTTTAAGAAAATAATTTTTTACAGCAGGCTACAATATTGTAGTTCCTTTTCAACATGCAAAGTATATTTATATAGTAATTAATGAAATGTATAATCTACAGCAAACAATCTCCTAGCTTTTAAGGTCAGGCACTATTAATTCATTCAAACATTCAGGATCAATAAATTGGAAAAAACAAATATATTGGATTAAAACTAAGCATTAAAAAAATTCTAAATGGAGCAATGAATAACAATAAATTTAGTAGGGGGGAAAAAGTTAAAGTTAACAATAGTTAACTTTATTTAATAGTTCACGGAATTAAGTTGTAAGGTCTTTTTATATCTAAGGCAAAACCAGTTGATTCGTCCACTGGTAACAGATTTCTGTAATTCGTGAATTCAAAAAAAATTATTTTATGAAGGGTGATTTTAATGAGCAATTAGAAGTATAACTTTGAGAAATGTAAAATAGTGAATCACAGGGGAGTTGAAGATTTCAATAAGTCATATAGAAAGGAAATTTCAACTCTTACAAAAATTAAATGAATTTGAAATAAGTTTTTTTTTAAATTAAGTAAATATACTCTTCTTTCTTCTAAAAAAGTATCAGAAAAAGGGAGAAATTCAAATTTTTTTACATTTTTAAAAAATATCTCCATTTTCATTGAATCCCAAATTGAAAACAGAACAAGATTTTAAAAATTCATAATCCGAGAAATGTTTTAAGGAAATAATAGGAGAGAAACACACATATTCACAAGATAATATCTACAATAATAGTATGTAAAAAATTTTCATACTATATTTTATACACTTAATTTACAAATTTATAACAAAATGAGTTTACACTGTATTGCAAGATCATTTCTTTCTGAAGATTTATACCTTAGACATGTCATTTTATTGACAGAATAATGCCATAAGATATGCATAGAAATTGCTGGTAACAAGAATGAATATCTTAAGGAAGACTTAAGAATATACGACTTATAGCAAGTTACACCACATGAATTTCATTTGTCAAACCGTTTTCTTCAGATATTTAAATGGGAGGGAGGCAAGATTTTTCAAAAAAAAAAACAAATAATTGAGAAATGCCTTAAATTTACATTCACAACTGATACAAATCAACTTTCAGGATTCAACCTAGTTATTAAGTCAATTCAGCAGAAGGAAAAATATTTCCTGAAATCAGGTGTTATTTACACTTAACATACTCTTCTTTTTCAATCAAACAATTTTAACTATAAATTCATTCATGGTACATTACAATTATTAACATAGATAGGCATTTATAATGAGTAATTCATCAAATATAAATTTTTGAACAAGTCACAATGATAAATACAATGCTAATTTTCTGATGGGAAAAATTGTGTGAATATAACATATATAAATATTCATCTATGTATATCATTTAAATCTTTTTTTAAAAAAGTATTTACACATCACATATATATTACTTTAAAACAAAAAAAAATTAAACTTCAATATTTTTATATAATTCTCTCCAGTTAAATTATTAACCAAGAGAAAAGATTTGAAATAATGTTTAAAGACAATATATTAAAGGGGAAAATTAATACAAAAGAATGAAATTATTAAAAGAAAAAAATTAAAATATTATCATACACAAGAGCAAAAATTTCTACTAAAGGAGCCATATTTTCATTAGCATATTTTTAAAAGTATTCATTGAGAATATATTTTTTTCTCTTTAATAGATTCTTTTAAAAATGCATTAAAAAGCCTTTAAATCACAAGGGGAATAAAAATTTACATTTCACCATGAAAACTTTCAAAACAACAATACTAATTGACCAAATACAAAAATTAAGCAGAAATCCATTTATGCAGTTATTAAATCTTTATCACATACACACAAAACATATCTTAATTACATCTTTAAATTTAATAGAAACTTAAGTCACTGGAATCAGAAATGCACACATGATAGGTTAAATGAAAAAAGACTGAACAAACATAATGAATGAAGGTAGGTATTACAAATATTTGTACAAATAAATGATAAACATGCAAAAACAGATTAAAATAAAAGACAATAAACAAGATCAAAGAAAAACACTGACTAAAATATTTTTTAAAGACATACATATATATACATACAAAGAAAAATCAATGTAAACACACAATACTCCTTTCTAAAATGATTTGAAATTTTTTTTTCTTTTCATTTTGAGATAAATTACATAAAAGTACACGAAAAAAGTCAACAATTTTAACATATATTTCCTCCAATATGTAAATATATTTATCCATTATATATGTCTCAATTATTCTTAATTTTTTGAGATTCTCATTTTTTTTAAATTCAACCTAACTTCTTTCATACTCTGAAAAGTATAGATTTTTCTTTATATTTTCTTACTTAATATTCTACAATACAGATATTTATTTATACTTTATGCATTATATGCCTAGTACATTTTTAAACACAAACATGTAGAGGTGAAAATGTAACATTTCTAAGGGGAAAAACATTTTTGTGACATTCACTTTTAATAATTATATAGATCACAGTAACAATGCTTTACCTCCAATGTCACCTAAAAATACTACAGATCCTGAATCATAGAAAAAGAAGTTCTACATGTTGTGATACAATTTCAATTTATCAAAAATATCTATGCATAACTGCATCATATAAATACCTCTTATCCTTCATATAAATTGCACAGATTTTGGCATTTTCGAAACAACTTTCTGAAATCAACTGCATCGATATAAAAACATAACAATAAGAAAACTCTTATTTGGTTTAAATATTTGGCTTTAAAGTTTGATACTTGCACACAAAACTGTAACAAGACTTTAAGCTAATCAAACTATTTTCCTTTTTCAAAATTACTCTTTTGAGTAAAATTTTCAATAAATTATGATATATGTGCTCTTTTAAAACTGCATAAAGCTGAAAATCAGATTTTTACTATTTTTTGGTTGGTTTTATTACTACTTAATTTGAAAGTATTTTGCAGATATTCATTAATTAAATTTGATTTCAAAGAAGTGTTGTTACACAATTTTCAATAAGTTCATGCAGTTCACTAAATGTAATTTTATGAATTTACTTTTTCCAGCAGTCTTACAGTCGTTAAGCTTACAACATTTCATTAAACTAGTATGATACTATTACTGATACCTAAATAAATTTCCTTTATTTATTTTTATTAACTCAATAAATTTGACTAGTAATACTGCAAAAAAAAAACTTAATGCATTATACATTTATTTTCAACATAAATAATACTATAACAGTAATTGTTGTTTCAGAAAATACCAATAAACTGCACTTACTATTAATACTTAAATTATTGCTTCATATTCCACAAGTTCAAAAATGAACTTCTTTATAAATAGCGAGCTAAACAACTATACACATATGGGAGAGGAAAAAATTTTTTACAAAGATTAATGAGTAGATGAACAATCTAAAATGCTATACGACAAAAAATAAAAAAAAAAATTGCATAGATGAAAAAGGCAATGAGGTTTCAACAGTGGCACATGGACAAGAACATAAATAGAAGTCTCCTTTTAAAATATTTACATAAATAAGATATATTAAACATCCTTCCCACAAATTACCACAAATTTTTCTTTTTCATTTTTTAAACTCAAAGTAATTTTAAAAAAAATTATTCAATTTAGATGTTCAATTAAAAATTAAGAACAGCTTTTTAAAAAAATAATTCAACAATATATCTGACAGAAGTTAAGAGTTAAAATACCTATAACATAAACCAGTCTCTCTTTCACTCATATTATTTGAAAGTACACTTTTATATAATAACGCAATAAATTTGAATTGTCCTCAGAGAATGAAATGCAAAGTATGTTATATAATGTAATTCAATAAATCATTCCAAAGAAAAAAATTTCTAAAACCAAAAAATTATTCATAAATTGTTTATGAATTTTAAAGTGAATGATGATGATGACTATCAGTTTATAACAATAGTCAAGAAAGCACACTTAGCAAGTTAATATGTACTTTTCACTCCACACAGTCATTTTTTTTCTCCTTTCCATTTGGATGAAGTACATTTCAAATACCAACATATAACAAATAAAATACCAATATAAATTGTTCATTACTTCTCTGTAAAGAATATCCAAATTTGTCACATAAAAAACTTTCATTTCTGGTTGTGGTTAGCAGACCTAGTGCCAGGCAGAAATTGGCAGATG
>BMAO01015521.1:0-23937 GCA_019973975.1 Trichonephila clavata | reverse complement strand
CCTGATTTTAAGCTAGAGGATAATAGTTCGAAAACGGAAATTTGTTTTTTTTTGCTTCAAGCAGCAGCTTTTATAAGCCGATGCTTGAAACACAGATGATTTTCGTGTTGAACGCAAACTCTTCCTGGGATTAAAAGAAAGTTATTTAAATGTTTTACTTCCTAAATAAATCCCCAAAATAATTATACCTGAAGAATTTTAACAACTTAGAATCGTAAAGAAATGAATTAGCTTAAGAAAAAAAATAGTTCTTTTTCTAAACACTACTGTAGTCATGAAACTAAGAGCAATTTTTGAAAAATTTTATAAGTGATAAATTTTCTTAACGTCTATCAGGTAACAAAAGTTTGAAGGCACTACATCAAGTGCAGGCATAACAGTTACACTTGTATAAATTTCGAGCGTAATAGTTTTCTATAAGAGAAAGCGGATCATATTTTTAAGGTTCCGTCGCACATCTTCATCGCGTGCTGAATGTTCCACTTGCGTGCCGACATTAAACATCAGGCTGCAATTGAGTAAGAAAACATTAGTGTTTTGAAAAAGTAGATTTAATTCATCAAGGGATGGCTACCAAAACCAGAAAGATCATTAAAAGGTCCCTGCCATTTTTGAGTATGGAAAAAGGTAGAGGGAAGAAACTGGGAGACTGTTGAAAGATCGTCATGAAAGGAAAAATAAAGAGCAAAGAGATTTCCCCTGATGTTAGGTATTTATAGAAGCAGCGTTTCGATTTGTGCTTTACGTATTCAAGTAATTATTACACACTATGAAGTATATATCGCAAAGTTTTCATATTGCTCTTATCCTCGGATTAGATATTCGAGTAGAAAACATTGGAAAATAAAAAGAAGATAAACGTGTTTAAAAAAATGATACAAAAATTAAAAGAGTTGTTGATTAAAAATCATTCAGACTTTTAAAATTTAGCAAATTTTCAAGACTTTAAATGGTTTGCAACTCAGAAATGATTTTTAGGAAATAAAGGCACTAAATTTTTAAAAAATCATTCGCAATACAAAAAATACTGAGATAAGCCATAATTTCTATGAACAGAAAATGTTGCAAGACATTTTTTCTAAGACTATTCTACCATACATAACCGTTAAGATTAACTCATAGTTCCAACAGTTATATGGACACACGTTCAAGCAACGGTATATAACATTATTATACATAACATGTTATACACTCATGTCCATAAATTAAGGATAATGAAGTTCAGGCAAAGAAAGAGACAGAAGCAAAACAAATTTGACTTATTTGTAAAGTCTATTTATTAAACAAAAGGTAAAGAGCAAAAAAGATGCTATATGTTTGACATAATTAATAAAAATTGCGATTTTTACTCCCTGGAGCAAATTTCAAAAAGAACCTATTTACAAAAAACAGTACAACATGGTTAGTATGATGGTTAATAAGGAGTATGTCTCCCGGACGATGCAATACAGGCCTTACAACGCCTACGCATGCTGAGTATCAAATTATCAATCTGATCTTGGGGAATATTACACCACTCCATCAATCAATGCCCTCCGAAGTTCCGGTAGACAGGTGGGAGGGGGTTGGCGGGCTGCAATTCGTCGGCCAAGCATATCCCACACATGCTTTATTGGATTCAAGTCCGGTGAGTATGCTGGCCAATCCATACGGGTGTTATCCTCCGATTGAAGGCATTCGTTTACAATGTTTGCACGGTGAGGAAGGGCGTTGTCATCCATAAACAGAAATTCAGCACCCATGGCGCCCCGAAACAAATGTACATGTTGTTCCAGAATGACATCTTGATAGATGTGGCCTGTCATCGTTACACTCTGAATATGCAGGTCAGTTCTGAAACCAAGAATAATTCCTCCCCAAACGAGCCATTCTGCACCACCGTAACGGTGTCGTTCAATGGTGTTCTCTTGTGGTAACGGGTACCTGGAGCTCTCCATATGAAAGTCCGGCGAGAATCAGATTGCAAACTAAACCTGGACTTGACGGAAAACATCACACAAGACCACTGTTGCGTGTCCGCAATGCATGCTCTCTACTCCTGGTTAATCGCAGGCGACAGAGAGTTGCGGTAAGGGGAACACATCTGACAGGCCTACGAGAATATAGACCAATGTGCCCTAAGCGTCTGTACACGGTCTGCCTTGAAACTGTCGTACCGGTAGCTGAAGAGAGCTGACGAGATAAGTCTGATGCTGTGCTCCTTCTCTTTCTTTTGGCAATTACTGCCAAATAACGGTCCTCATCCGGTGTTGTAACTCGGGGGCGACCTGTGCTGTAACATCTACTCACATTACCATTATCTTGAAATCGTTGCCAAAGCCTGGAGATGACACTATGGACGATTCCAAGTTCCTCGGATACTTCTAGCTGGGTACGTCCACATTCCCGTCGTCCGATAATTCTACCACGTAAAAAATCACCCAAATGCTTCCTTTGTGCCATAATTATGCGGTTATTGCACTGAAAGGCTTTTAAAGCGCTTGTGAACAATTTTACTCCTTTGCCACCATTCCTTATATACCCCTTTCTTACATTCTCGTCATTGTGACGTACTATCCGTGCCATCTGTTGGTTTCCTGTAATTTGCATATTCTTCTTCAAGATGTGTGTGATAATTCTACAGTTGAAATTTTTATTTTGGAGTTCAATTTCTGTGTGATTCTGAAGTATCCTTAATTTATGGACATGAGTGTACAAACAAATACCGTATTTAATCGATTCTAAGACACACCCCTATCTACTCGTTTTTGAGAAAAAATCACAGGATTGTGTAAAACATTCATGGATATCCGATACTTAACATTTTCATACTTGGTGGTACATATGTTGTACCACCAATTCTTATTCGTTTATTGTATGGTGTACATAAAACGTACCACTTGTTTGAATGCCTCAGAAATTGATGCTACATGGTGCATTATCTAAACCACCACAGAGATCATCTCCTAGCAATAACTCAAGTTTCCAACAGATGTCAACATCTAATTTATGCAATGGGTTTATACAGTAGTTCATTCTTTGATCAGCTGTAAATATGTTGAATGGTTTGTTTTGGAAGTGAGTGTGTTGTGTATTTTTAAGTGTAGATGAAATTGATTCTTGTGATATTTGATACAAATCTGGTATGTATCAAAATCAGGTAATTATGTAACTAAACAAGACAATATTACAATGATTAGTACCTCACACGTGCATTGCTAGTAGGAAAATAAGAGGTTCCAAAAAATGTACCACCATGCTAATGAAGGCCATTTTCTTTACAAATTCAATATACATCCCGGTTAGTTTTTCGCAACAATGGACATGTGTATTGTGTCAGATAGATTTATGGTATATTACATTTTTAAACAATAATAAATTATGTATTAAATAATAGTACATACAAAAATATACAAATGTCCTGAATGAGCTACATCTCGTGTTCAGGTTTCCGTGTTGAATAAATAAAAACTAGGTAAAATATATAAAATAATGTTTAGAATAGAATATTTAAAATTAAAACTAACATTAAGACTAAATTAAAATTTAGTTTACATCACTAGATTAGGAAAAATTGAGAAGTTTTAATATATATGATGAATTACAGTACAAAATAAAGATGAAGAAGTGTATTTATTTTCCCAGTATAGAATGGATGCATTGTGTTTGAAAAGTTCCATTATTCCTAAGGAAGAAAAAACCATGTTTTCCATAACTTTCATGCTGCTTGAAGTGTGGTGGTACAAAATATGTACCACTTACTTTTTAAAACTTGGGCAACCTTTATTTGAAAAAAAGTGTTTAATATTATTTAATATGTACCAAGTTTTTCTTGTTCAAAAATTATAATTTTATGAGGTTTATTCTGAGATTTTAATATTTGTAGTTATTTCCCTTTAGTGCATCAATGCATGAAAGGGTTAAGAATTTTAAAAAAAATCAATGAGAAATAATAAGGAGTTAATAATTAATTTACTTGACCAGTATTAAAAACTTTCAAGTATTCCTATAATTACTCTAAAGATCAGTATCATATTCCGAAAACGATTCGACTCTCCCACTGTTACAGCTGACCAGAATTGTTGCCGGCTTCGCCATTTTCCTGCACGATGTCGTCTTCCATGACATCCAATGCATTTGTTATGCAACATTTTTTTTAAAAAATGTATTACAGAAGAATTCAAAAAAAAATTAAAGAATGTTGAACATTTACAAGCAAAAACTATATCATTTTGCTTACGCCATCGACGTATATTTATTTCATCTGTGTCAAAATTTCAGTAACCGCTTGTCTTTTTCCGTTTTTTTCTGCATATAAAATTACCTACCTTTTCATACTTGAGTCATAATGAACTCTCTCATCTTGATGCTATTACCAATATCTTTGATGTTTAGGGGATCAAAAAAAGCGTATACAAAAAAAAATTTCCTGAATAGGAGCAGACAACGATGTTTAGGATAAACTGAATTACTGGAGATAAACTGCGGAATGAATGATATGTCATTGATGCAAGCGATCACAATAGTTACCTTTTTACTTTATTACAGTTATATTTTTCCTCTTGAAAGGGGCTGAAACTCAATTCCGCCCCAAAAATGTTTTGCCTTCGATTGTAAGCCACACCCGATTTTTAGTAGCGTTAACGCTGGAAAAATAGTGGTGCTTATATTCGAGTAAATATGGTATCTAGTTATAAGTTCTAAAAAGGATAATCCAAGCATATGGCAAACATATGTTCTCATCAGTAAGACAGGTAGTGAAAGGATGACTAATTTTTATTTATTCCAAGCACAATTCTAACATGGTTGCAGTTAGTAGATAGAAGCGAATTTCTCTCTCCCTCTAAAGAAGACTCGGTACCCTAAAAATGATCAAGGAATCGGGCCTATACAAATATTTTATACTAATAATTTCATGATTTTAGTTATTTTTCCATTATATGTTTTTCATACAAATATAATAGTTTGATCATTTATTCTAAAAAATATGGATTGAAATAATATAAAAATGCAATTATATTTTAAAAAAATATATTGCTAATGTCTTAAAGCGGTATTTTAAGCTAATTTAAGATTGTCATAATTATTTTTCAGAATAATAAACTTAAAAATAGTTTTTCTCAGTTTATATATTTTCAATACATTAGTGCATTCAAAATGCTACTCTTTCCACAATTATTTACCAATCACTTCAATTTTTTCTCCAGCTTGTTATATATAATAAATGTACAAAATTAGGGATCCATTTTGCTGTAAACTGAATACTTTTTTTTAAAAAAATTAATATTTAGGGGATATTGGTTTTTTTGTTGAATTTTAATATGCATATTAACATTTTATTTTTTCCTCCAAAACTAAGTTATCGTAAAGTTGATCCCTCTCTCTAAAGTCCTTTAAAGAGTCCTTAAGAATATTACAAAAAAATTCAGGTCAGAAAATTAATAAATACAAAAGGAGTAAAATTTTAAAATTTTACAAACTTTCTTCGAAAAATTAAAATTTTTAAAATTGTGTGTGAATAATATGCACACAATTTCATCTCGTATCATTTTCTTGAATAGAAACATTATATGAAGTGCTAAAATACAGTTTTAAAATATATAAATAAAAAAAAAGCTCAAAGGGGCCCTTTAATAATTGAAAATATTACCTATTTGATGTGTGATGTCAGACAAACCTGTAACGTTCTCAGTCCCCTGTGCTTTATAAAGCGTGTTCTTCGTGCAGATAAAATTACATCCTCCATATCAACAAATGATCTCATAAAATATTGCAGAACTTCTTCTTGACATTATAGAAATAATAAATATACAGGCATCTTCAGAAAAACTGTTTTCATTGCGCTTACAATCAATAGTTTAAAACTTTAAATATCTTTATTGAATTTAGAAGCTGAATATCGAATGGTAGTCCTTAGGAGTAAAAAGAAATGTCCCTTAGAGAGGGAGTTTTTAGCGCGTTTTTCAAGTAGAGGAACAAAAGCGCTATTAGGACGCAAATTTCGTATTCGTCTTCGTTCCATATTTTGTCGTACCTTTTTCTCAGCCAATAAGCACCCAATTAACCTCGGGTTTTCGGCATTGGGTCGCATCTGTGCCCTAGATGAGCCGAATCATATTTAAATTTTCCCATAGTTTTCCCGAATTTTCCTACAAATTTTCCTGAATTTCGCTAGTTTGCTTTTTTATGGTGCTGATACAGATTTGTGTCATTATTTCTTTTCAGCTCAATAATAGTACATTTAGAGGAGTGGTACAGTACTACTTTCTATTAGTAAAAAGTTCATTAGTTGCATTATTGTAAAATACAACATGTGAAAAACGCGCTAAAATTACTTGGCCATGCCAATGATTGATATCTTGTTTTGGACAGACGGACTGATCCCCGAGCAAGAAAGAATACGTACTCATGCTACCTCCGTATATCCAGATTTCCGAAGTCTAATAACTTGTGATAATGTTTTTATACTACTGGAATCAAAAAGTTCCCTGAATGGTTCCCTACCTTCACGCAGGATCTTCACGCAATATCTGTAACGGGGGTTGGCAGAACTATTAAGGAAAACACAGCCATTTGGAATTAATTTTCTGTACTGCTGGTGTTAGCTGTGTATCGTTTCAAACTAAGCGAATTTTTCATTCGTCGGATTTTGCAATGTAGTCTTTGGAGCAGCGTGCAGACATCAAATTCTATATTTTGCTCTGTAAATCATCTGTGACACTTCAGATTCTGAAGAAAGCATACGAAAATAATTCCAGCCTCAGAGGATTTTCAACTGTTTACATGGCTGAAAATTAAATCGAAGGGACATCGTTTTGCGGATTCAGACGAGGTGATCCAAAATGCGACGAAGCAACTGAAACACCTCATAAAAAAGGGATTTCAGGAGTGTTTTGAACAGTTATATGAACGCTTGAACAAGTATATGGATGCAGGGGGTGGTACTTTGGAAGTCAATAAGATTAAATTATTGTTCTATGTTTTAATGATTTGTAATTGCCCTATTATGGCAAATTTTTGACACTACAATGTATATAATAGGATGGAAGGACCCTACTTACCTATCGGTAGACAAATCCCCATTGTACAAGTTATACATCTGTTCATACTCATTGCTCCAATTGTAAAGCTGTAATTTACATGTATTATATAGCTCTATTTATTTGTTCTTTTCTTCGCAAAAATTTTGTTTTTGGCGATCCTCTTCAGTTAAACTCATCACTGAAGCTGCATCGTTCGACACTTCACTGATGAAGTCGTCAGATTTTGATAAACCTGCAGCTCTTGAAGCTTTCTGGAAAAGTGAGTATTTAGTTCCGTTGATTATTAAGTCTTGTTGTGAGAAAACACCTTTATTCTCATGCAACGATTCCAATCGTTGCAGTATTTTTATGCGAGAGCTTGCAGTAATGTACTATCGGAACCGTATTTGTTACATTATATGAAACAAAGCACACGGTTGCCAATTCAGCTCGTTCGAAACATGCGAAATCGGAGTTTCCTACTAGGCAAGTTATCTTTAACGTTGGCATTGCTGCGATAGTATGTAATAAATTTATAACAAAATCACAAATAAATTTTTTGTATAGAAAGAGATGTAAATAAAAGCTGCAGTCATAAAATAAATAATTTAATTTAAATTCCCTTTAATATATAAAAAGTGAGAAAAAAACTCATAACAAACAAATAAAATTATCAAAAAAAAATCAGCTTATATTCAATAAAAAATACTTGAGCCGTCAGTTTGCATTAATAACAGATTTTAAAGTTTCACGAATGGTTTTACTCTAAAGTATAAAACTGTCTTTTCTTATTTATTGTTTTCAGACTAAAAAGTTAGCTTCATTTTCAATTTTAAAACATTTAAAATCATTTGTACAGTATACAAAAAACAAAAGACCATTGTTGATTTCTTCATTACGTATCCATCCCATTTCTAGTCACTCATAATTTAGAAAAAAATAATGAGTAATTTTATCCGTTTAATGTTAGATATGAATATGATAATACGTAAATGGACTTTTTTAAAACCTTTGCTGTTTAATTTAATTTAAAAGATAGAAATCACATGAATTTGCATAAGCATTAAAGATTATCGTATTATAAAAATGCAAAATATTATAATGCGCTTGTTTTCGGTGGAAAGGGGGGGGGAATCACATTGATAAAATCATATATTGTTCTTAATCTCATTAGTATTATAGGAAGTTCCAAACATCTAAGAGAAGCTTACTGAAATATTAAAATAAGTTTCAAAATGAATTTATATTTGTAAAGTTTAAAAAGTTTATTAAAAAAATGATTGTAAAAAGATAATATATCTTTTAATTAAAATTTAAACTGAGGTCTTCCAAGTGACAAGAATAATTTTATTTTTTAGAAATAAAGGGATTGTGAAAAGGTAGCACAGATTTTAATTATTAAATATCAACAATTTTTTTTAGAAGAAATTACATATTTTGAACATTCAAGTGCGGAATGTTAAATATTAATGAATGCATGAATAATAAGTACCGCAGAGGATTAATTACAGAGACTGAAAGTATAAGAAAAAATATAAATTCTCATCGGAATATTAAATCACGCCAATATTGCACCTACTTTATTTTCATATTACGAGTAGACATTCATCTCCAAACGTAACGTCCAAATTCTTTAAAATTTCACGTGTTTATCTGAATAACATCTACCTTACGAAGTAATTCATGGTAATTGCTACAATATTATTCAGCTTTTATAATTTAAATATGGCGATATATATATATAATCATGAACTTCAGACAAAACTCGTAATTTGGAACCAACATGAAATTATGATGGAAATCCAATTTCGCGGCAATTTTAAAAAATCTTAGCAACATGTGAGTAACGTAATTGATTAAACGTATAATAGAAGTACGTATTAATCAGGTATTTAAATAAAGTGTGAAACATATGATATATTTATTAAATTAAATAAGACAACTAAGAAGTATTTTTAATGAAAAAAATATGTAAGTAGCTAATTATTCAGAGCTGTGCTATTCATTCAGTGAAGAACTTAACTTGCACTATCTGTACCTATTTATAAATCACAACAACAGCAATTGTGAAACAATCAGTTTCGTGTAAAAAAAAGCTTTTTTTCCCTGATTTACAAGAGCAGAAATATTTTTATTTTTAAATATTGTATTCCTCTGGTTAACCTGTACTGTCTTCAATGACAATGGAAAAAAGTCATAAAAATATTTTGCTACCCACCCTCCCCGCCCTCCTTTAGACCCGAAATGTTCCAGCACGAGCATCCAGGCTGGGTCTTAAAGAGGTATACAACTCTTTGGGAAAATTGAAGCGTCATATTAATGTCTCATTTAAATTAAGTCAAACATTCAGGAAATGCAAAACCTTTCTGGATATACAAATGATTAGAATTATAAAAAAGCATAACTCATTTAAGACTTACCTCTACCTTCCAAGTGATTCGTACATAAAACTCACTGCAAAGGATGTTGAAATGTGCAAATGGTCATTTGATTATGTTAAATGATTTACTTAGAAATTAATATTTCTCGCTAAAATTGCTCAGTGTAATACGAGAAACAGAGTTCGAACGGGGCCACATGATTAATTACATGTGGATAGATTTTGAGTTTTTGAAATCCTCATGAAAACAACAAAGGTGTGTATATGGAAGAGATGGACCATGAAGAACCAGTGAAGTTGAAAGCCTTGCAGTGGACCACGCAATATGATGCAAAAATGAGATGATAGGCACCTCCTCCGCTGGCGCTAAAGAGAAGTATCGCATTTTATTCTGAGTTGAAAGAACATTTGAGCCTGTGAATGGGTATGACAATACCATTCTTCATTGTTCTCCAAACAATGTGGTTCCATGGACTAATTAAAAGGATCTCACTATACAGGATTCCCTTGACGCTGGGCCACAGAGCTTTATGCCTACAATGGTTTCTCCAGCACAGCTATTGTGTCGATTGACAACTCTTTTTAGAAGAATTCTGCTGCAATCTGGAATATTATGATCACCTTCGCATTAAACGCCCCAGACATCAAAACCTTCATCCGCATTGACTATTTCAGCGTCATACAGGAAGAATGCTTGGATTCAACATATATCATGGACAATACGTTGGCACCAAATTGTAAGCAACCTGAAGAATGGACTTTGCATCTTGTTGAATTAATGCCTTTTTGTTGTTTTGAAGGCGGAAAATGGTCATAAAACTGGTTGACTCTTCAGTGCAAAAGCACTGTACGAATTATACTCAAAAAGTTCTTGAAACCTTTGCATAATTAATGAAATCTGAATAAGTTGCTGAGTATTAAAATAACTATTAGGGCTGTAGAAACTATTTGTCACATGATGAATAAATAAATTTGTGAAATATAAATATAATGTTTAGTTTTAATAATAAATTTTTACAGTTTTTTTTACAGTTTTCTTCTTTGCAATCTGTTATATTAAAGGGTGTTATAATCAACCTCGTAAGCTAATACCATACACTGACATTACTGAGCAACAATGATGAGCATATCAATGCTGTGAAAACATTATTTACAGTTACTTAAAGAAATTAAGAAGTTTTATGTTTAAGGAGGCTACTCGATCACTATCCAGGTTCGCAAAAAAGGGCACTCACTCTATATTAAAGTAGTCGATTTTTTTCTCTTGTGTCACGAATTTGAATTCTGGTCCACCATAGAAAAATCGTACCCAATATTTTTAGACTCAAAGAGCTCACTTTGGCGTAGCGTGAAGGTTCAGAGAGTGGTATACGAGCTGTGGGTCGTCCTCGTCACCATACTGAAGGTCAAAATTACGAACTTCATCTCCAATAGCTCTTGACTTGCTGCAAAGTTCAACGTTAAAAAAATCAATGCAAAAAAATCCAAATGTATAATTACTTTTTGTTCTAAATTATAATTATTCTCCTCTCTTTATTCAAATATTAATCTTAAATTGAACTTTCGGACTCTTTTCTTCTAGACTAGAAATTTTACTCAAGGTATCCGACTACCATGAAACTGTGAATTTTGCCAAAAATTGACAAATTTTTTTAATGATTTTATTTTATGAGCCATCTTATTAGCTTTATAAAAATACCAAGTGTATCATTTTCCGTTTACTACAACAAAAACTACAAGTGTTTTAGTAAAAGCAGATGCCATTACTTAAAGCAAGATGTCATACTCTCTCTCTCTTTAACACGTTTTACTCGAAATGTGATTTTTTGAAAATAATCAAACGGGGTCAGCGATTGCTAAAAAAATTTTGAACATAATGAACTGAAATTTTTTCTGTAAATTTTGTATAATAGTAGAATTGTTTTAACTCTCAGATTTATCAATCACTGTTTTATTACAACAATTACAGTCCCTTATGCGAATAGAATCACTGTCTTTTTAAGCATTTTCATATAGTAACCGAGATTAAGTGCTCTAGTTTTTGTAAAAAAGAAAATATCTCTTATCCTGAAGGTCATTTCAAAAATGAATAATATAGCAACATATTAGATTGAAAAAATTGAAAATTTGTTCGTAAAACTTTGGTACAGAATGGACCGCGTTAATGCTATTTTTTGTTAATTTGTATCTATTTTTTTCCCATTTTAGTAATAAAAATTTCTTTTTCACTTCTTAATTTTAGCACATTTTTCTTAAAATGCACTAAACAAATCTAAAAATAACAAAAAAATCCCATATCTCCCTTTTTTTAAAAAAAAAGTTGTCGCAATCAGTCGGATACCTTAAATAAGCAAAAGTTTTTCAATGCAATTTTTCTCAAATTCTGATGGACAAGAATTCCTTTTCTTTCAAATTTAAGTATTTCATATTATTCTACCGCTTTTGAATCCCATGGAATTGTAATATTTTTAACTAATATACACTTATCATATAAGAATTATATGGCTGTGTGATGCTCTGAATGGTATTAAGTTGTTAAGTAAAATAGTTATTTTATTTTAAAAAGTATCTGATATTCATCTCTCAATGATTTGATATCACATAATCAATTTTATTACGTATTATGTTTCAAAAAAAATATTTAATTGTTAATTTTATAATAAAAATTTATTTGTGTGAATGCATTAATTAGTTGAAAATAACTCTGATAGTGAAACTAATCGAAGAATGAAGAAAATCCAATTGACAAACTGATTAGGGTAAGATTAGGTACTATGCCGTTTCTTATGAGTGTATCCTGTCATAAATGTTTGATGGCGCCATAAAGAACGATAAATGAACTTCCGCGTTATTCTAATAATTTCTGCAATTTATTGTACGCTATACTTCTCTGTAGCTGGAATTCTATTTGTTTCCTTGCATAATGAAGGAGGAAACATTCTTGATGCTGATTGCTACAACTGCTTAGATATTCTTATAAAAATTCTCTCTCAGTGTGTGTGTTTGAATAAGGTATTCTCTCTCTCTAAAAAAATAATAAAAGTTTCTAAAGAAATGTTACACCAACACAACTATCGGTATCAATAGGAGTCACAATCTGTAATTCAAATATTTCATTTACATTTATGAGAGTTTCTGATGACACTATTAGAGTGAATCTTTTCGCATAATTGTGGCATGATTTCGATCAACGTGAGGACTGTTTTATGGAATAGATTTTCCATAATCTTTATATTTCATAATTCTTCTTATATGAAATTCATAAAAAAAAGGCTCGATTGAGATATTTTCTGTGATAAAATATCTGCAAACTTTTTCAAGCACGAAAAAAAAAAAAAAAAGAAAGAAAGATATATAATCGAATACATGGTGTATGTTATACGCCTATTGTTTGTTTTCTTCCTATTATTGCATTTTGCATGGCCAAAGTGTATGTATACTTTTTAAATACAAGGCTAAGCACATAATATTAATACATGCTCCAAAATAGCTAAAATAAAATTTCTATTTTTTTATTGCCTTTTTCTGCTTCATAAATATATACTTTTATTTTATATATATATATATATATATATATATATATATATATATATATTCGTGAAATGCTTATGATTCTCCTGAATCATAAGCATTTCACGATTTTCTTCGTAAAATAACATCCCAATAGCGAAGTGCATTTTCTATATAACGTACTTTTTCTCTTGTGGTTCAGTGTTTTTTCTTCCCTATTTTTGAAGTATTTCTGGACATTTCAACATATTCTCTTTTTTAACACGTTTTTTGGTTGTCATAAATCTTGAACTCATTTTATTTGATGCCTAACTCTCCAAGAGCAATATTTTTCTGAGCGTTTCATCCAAGAAGTGCAACCCTTAGCTCCCATTGTCCGGTTCACTAGAAACATCTTCGATTTCACCTTACACCCTCAGTGGAGTTTTCTCGTGTTCTTGAACTAGTCTCCCATTCATTTGTAGTGTTAATCAGTCGTAATGGTAATTTCGTTTCTTGTAGCTCGCGAGGTTTATTATGAAACAAATCATTTATTTCAAACAAAATTAGCATAATTTGAAGAGTCAGGACGCATGTCCTAAAGGATATTTAGAATTTCTAGTTAGAAAATAGTGTATGTTTTAAATTACTAGTGTACTTTAAATTAGAAAATATCCTTAAAAAATATTCGTTAATTGTAATATAACATTATTTTCTTAGTGTTGACAAAACATTGTATTCCTCGACATTCTTTTTTCTTGTTTTCTCTGCAATATTTCTTTTCTTTTTTTGATGGATAAGATATGTATAAAATCAATAGTATTAATTTACAAAAAGATGTGAATATAATTACTTTATTTCAGTATATAGTATTTATGAATTTAAAATTTGTTTTATGTGGTTTATAAAGTATAGTGAAAGGTATACCTTTATATAACGAACTATTTTTCAGGATTTAGCGACTTCGTTAAATTGAGCTCCGACTGTATACATGAGGCGTGTTTAAATGAAAGTGATTCGAAGCGTCACATGCGAACAATTTTAAGACGATATGGTACCCTGAAACTCATTAAAATATCGAAATTTCTTAATTGGCTTATTTGATACATCGAATCTTTATAAACATGCATGTAAAATTTCAAAGCTTTACCTGCAATTTTTGTCAAGTTATGGAGCAATATTTGATGCTGTGCAGCAACGACCACGCTCACATTTCAGATTATCTGTTAGAAAAGAGCCTGAAAAAAATGAATTAAGTATTTATCTATCGCGCGTAAATTAGACCGACATTATATATGAAGTAACAAATCATTTCAAGAAAGAATTGTGCAACTCATGAAAAAATCCTACTTTGTGTATTGTTTATTGAAGAGCAAATAGATTCGGTCAAGATTTAAAAGTTGTGCGGGCTTTTTATGATATTATTATGGATGAAATTAAAACTTCATAAAAAACGGATTCTCCCAAAGTACAAATACTAAACCACATTTTGATAACTCAGATAATTAAAAATCTATTTCGCAAGAATAGAAAAACTCTCCCATTTTTATATATTTGTTTTTGGTGATATATGTATATCCCATGCGTGTGAAATTCAACACTTTTATTATTAAAATATTTTAAGATATTTATAAAAACAAAAGCACACATGCAGTTCTTAGATTTTGTTTTAGATTTTGATATAATCAAATAACAATATATGTCTTACCTATAAATTATTATTTGTGATTTTGCTTTTATTCGTGTACAATATTTAACATGCGAAGGCTTTTAAAGTCATGGAAATAAAAAATAAATGTATAAACATCTTTTGTTTATGTTGTGCATTAGCTATGAACATGAAATTAGCTCTGAAGTGTGTGTATTTTTTTATAACTATTGAGACAGAGTGTTATGAGAGAAATATTGACCTTTCATTCGTTTGCTTCTATATATTCATTATGGCACTTTATTTGTTTAATTGTTCCACATTTGTGCAATTTATTATGGTAAGCAGTTTAAATAAACTAATTAACATTTCATAAAATTTTCAGACTATTTGATGAATATTATATCATACTATTCATGGAATGAAAACCTCAAACTCATTTTTCTCCATGTTGAATTTTTGTACATATACTATTATTCAAAACCCTAAGGCTTTTTTTGATAATTGAAGTATGGGTTTGAAATTTTTATACGTGTTCTGAAATGTTTTTTTTGTAAAACTGTGCATGGAATTAGCTCTAACATGTTTAGTATTTTTTCTAAGAAATTTTAAAATCAAAATTAATGTTTTTTTGAGGAATTTTGAAAGTTTAACTATAAAAATATAATAAAACATTAAAGAGCAGCAGCAGAAGAAAACCCATTCATAGTTTTATGTAGTATGTTACAAGGTACTTTGAAAAAAAATTGAAAAAAAATATATATATTTAAAAAAAGCCTTAAGGATTTAGAAAATGTTAAAAAATCCTTAAAAAATTTTAATTTTACAAACATTTTGCAACAAATTAAAAAAGTTTCGTATTGAATTATTATTAAATATTAATCTTTATGAATCACAATTAAAATCAAATATCAAATGTTAAAAAAAAAAAATTGTGAAGATGGTACCATATCGGCTTAATGTATTTTCGTTAAGCAAACGTGATAGTGAAGGTTTATGTACCACTCGCACGCTTGAGCTACCATATTTGTGATAACTGCTTTCGTAAGGACGTGTCATTCATTTAAAAATGGCTGGTATGGAT
Organism: Trichonephila clavata; assembly: GCA_019973975.1. NCBI lineage: Eukaryota > Metazoa > Arthropoda > Arachnida > Araneae > Nephilidae > Trichonephila > Trichonephila clavata. The sequence goes on along the minus strand of BMAO01015521.1, from coordinate 8,335 downwards.
GCAACTTCATCCAAAACGGATCATGAAGCTGTAATAAAGTTTTTAACACGGAAGGGTGTAAGCCAAAATAGTCCTGAATTTACAGCATTTGTTGCACTACAGGGATGACGGTGACGACTTTCTGCTACACATAGTGCAGGGGAGATGAAACCTGGTGTCGCCACTTACAATCGGAAGGGAAGTCCGTCAGCATGCAATGGAAACATCTCGACTCACCTAGACCCAAAAAATTCAAAGTTCAGCAGTCAGCAGGAAAGATGATGTTGATGGCTTTTTTTGACATACAAGGACCCCTATTACTGGAGTTTAAGTAGCCGAACGTCTGCATCAATGCTCCGGGGTATTCCCAGGTACTTGATACGCTGCATGAGGTTACCAAAAACAAACATTCAAGTATGCTGTCGTCAAGTGTCATCACTCTTCACAACAATGCAAGGCCGCATGCCACCAAGGTGTGTATCGATGCACTAGCCCGTAAACAGTGGTAAGTCCTGGAACATCCAGCCTACAGTCCAGATCTGTTACTTTTCGACTATCACATCTTTGGACCTCTGAAGGAAAGCCTGATTTGTCAACGATTTCATTCCAACGATGACGTAAAGGCTGCAGATTTGAATTGGTTCCCTGATCAACCGACAGTATTCTTCATGGACGGAATAAGTAACCTTCCTAAGCAATGGGACCCTTGCCTAAGTGCCAGGGGGGAATTCTTTTAACAGACTTTGTATGCATTTCCCTCATTAAGTATTGTTGTTTCTCTCTGTGTATCTATCTCATTTCTGTCCCTATGCATCTCTTGGAAACACATCTTGAATCACTTTCACTTGAACACCCCTTAAATAATATGGCATTGAAACTAGTTTTATCTCTAATCTTATTAAGTTAATAATAAACTAGACAGAAGCTTTAGGGCTTATTTTTCTCAATTCATTATTTTTATTATTAGAGTTATTTAATTCTAGATAATTCCAAATAAAAATTATAGATTTCTTTTTTTAGCTATAATTTTATTTACAATTTGAATTTTTTAAGAAACTTCTAAATAATAAACAAATATAACAGTTATATAAATATTCATGTTTCAGGATTGACAGAGTTAATTTCAAATGGAAATTCCTTTAACAACAAAATTGAATAATGAAGATGCTTATATTTCATAGTCTATGCACACCTGTACGATCAACTTTTGATGAAATTATGAAGGAAAGATATTTTTTATCTGATCAGACTTAAATTGCTTATAATTAAGTTTCAAAAGTAGATGAACGAAAATAAACTATGGAAGGCTCAACCGATAACTAATTATTTTCGATGTGGGGGCTTAAAAATTCTAAGATCTACTTTTGTGATCCCCTACATACTATTTTGTTTCCACATTTTAACTGTCTACTGTTGCCTTAATGAATAGATTATTCTTTTCAAAGGCACGGCACACATGAAGCAGTATGTACATCACGTGATTCAAATCCAGTGAGCTTAAAATTTTTTGCGATATTTGATCCCCTTGGAATTATATTAGTTGTCGTAATCTATCAAGGCATTGGACCTTTTCTAGAGCAAAATAATATATAATGTTTTGCTGTTGGTGAAGCAGCAGTGTTGACACTTTAAAGTATTTTTCTGTTGATACCCTAGTGCATTTTGACAGGCATTTAACAATAGTTTATTTAAGTGAATTTTCTTAGGAAATGCGAGTAAATGTTACTGGAAAAAATGAAGAATATAATTCGAAAGAAAAGCAGTTTATGAATAGACGAAATATTACAAAAAATGTTGAAGAGGCTCAACAAATTATGTGGAAAAGAGTGATGAAAAAAATGACCATCATGCAAGGCAGGACTACAAACTAATTTCATCAAATCATTTTTTACTCTTATTCCAACATGCCACAGTCTAGCCAGAATTAGCTCTTGCGCCATAAACCAATACACTCACTCGTTCACCCAAACACTTACGAGACATAATCTAAAAAGGAAAGAAATATCTTTGTGTCCACAAAAATAATCAGATAATATAATTTAAAAATGGAGGAAGGTTGAATAGGGTTGATAAAATAATTAGGTTCAATAGAGAGAAAAAAACACGAGTGAAAAAGGGAATAAATGAAGGTAATATTCGATAAATTTGGCAGCTGCAAATTCCTGTTTGCATTATAAAATAGAATCTGAGATCAACGATTTCCTGGAAAGGCGTAATATTTTAACTTTATCATAAGTGTTTCAGAAAAACTAACTGCATATAGAGCAAAAACTGCAAATTTATTTCATCAGATAATGGCAGCCGTTACCTGATCCAAATAAAATAAATTAAATTAAATAAAAAAAATAAGTTGACTTCCATCACCAACGCTGTCTTTTGAACAAAAAGAGACAAAACATATGTTAGAATTCTGGATATTAAAGAAATACTGGTTAAAGAAACATTTCGCTGCTCAATTTGCCAAAAATATTTATTTATAACTATTAACAGAATTTGACTTATATTTTATGAAGTTTAAAACCCATTTGAATGTAAGTTTTGCAGATTATTTGTAACAAACTTTTACAAAAACACTTATTAAAGTAACTAAATTTTTTTGCTAATTAATTCAATAATTTCATAATTAATTTTTCTCGCAATGCTAAAAAAGTTAAAGAAATTAGAATAAATGGGTTGGTGACTAAATGTCTAATTATATACAACCTCACCTCTGTCAATAAAATTCAGCGAATGAAGTCACAATGTCCGATCTGGCAACACTGGCGAAACAAAACGCTGCACATGAGTAGCGGCAGGTGTTGTCCCTCTGCCCCCACCGTTATTCAGTTGAGCATAGTTTGTGTTCCTTATAAGACTTGTTGTACAAAGTGCTTGTTTAGTGCATTGGTTCTTAACTGAGAACAGGAAAATGAATGAACAAAAGATCAATTTAAAGTTTTGTTTTAAGCTTGGAAAGATACTGACAAAAACTTATTTGATGCTGGTACCTGTTTATGAAGATCAAGCACTTTCCACAAAGTGTGTGTACGAGTGGTTCGCCCGTTTTCGAGAAAGTGTTTCTGACAAACCCCGTAGCGAAAAACTGGTGACCTATGTCACTCATGAAAACATTTAGAAGGTGAGTAAATTAATCACGAAAGATCGTCGATTAACTGTGCGCATGATATCTGGATAATGAATGCTGCCTAGCGCATTGAAATTTTGACTCGTCTCATGAAGCGTCTATGCAGAGTACGACCCCAGTACGCACATTTTCTACGAGAATGCTCGCCCTAACACAGCCAGTATTGTCAAACAATTCCTGGCAAAAAAGCTGTGGTGCAAATCGAACACCCACCCTTCTCATCAGATCTCAATCTCTCATACTTCTTCCTATTCCCACGACTCAAACTCGCTTTAAAAGAAAAAAGATTTATATATATATATAATATTTCTATGAATTTCGATAGTACATATGTTTCATATTTTATATAACACTCGTAAAGCAACTCTAGAAAAGAGAATGATAATAAACATTTAATGGACGTGAAATATTCCAGTTATTCCACTTCAAAATCTTGTTTTGTCTGAAGATATAAATAATAATGTAGTTTATATTTCTTCAAAATGCTAGATTTCTATATCGTCTCAACTTCCAGGTTTTAAATCAGTTAATTATATGGCTTCCAATACTCTGATCAAACTGGATTCAAAAATTGATAAATTGATAAAGAAAAAATTGATTATTTTCTTAGAGCTGTGTATGTTACGTAACCAGTTAGGGAGACTATATAATTCAGATTCTTAACAACCAACCAGCCGTTGTTTTTTTGGACAGTTTTACAAGCGCAAACACATTTTGAATAGAAAATAATAATTTTTGGAATACACACAGTTACAGAGTAAAACCCAAATATAGCATAATTTAACAACACATACATCCTACAAGAAAATGTTACATTTAAAAATATGTTCATGTTAGTTTGTGCCGAAGTAGAGTTCTCATTCTCTTGAGACCCATTTCCTTAAGAACCTTTAGATGACATTAATGTATTCTCACCGATATTTATTAAATATTTCATGGAAAAACTATTAAATGTTTTAGAATAATGGACTGTTTCAAGGAAATAACACAATGTAAAAACACGCAGCATTTCCCTTTCAGAATTAAATTCCCTTTTGTATGTCTTGAATGAGTGAGTGATTATAAACGTCACACTATAAAGGTTATTGGCAATCGTTCTCGTAATTTTTAACTTAGGTTAAGTGCTGAGGATGACTCTTGTGAGCTGGAACTCTCTTTTTAAAACTACCACATCCCGCAAACGGAAGTACTTTGATCCCTAATAGATTTAATGTGCTTCAGCCCTTTTGCATGGCGAGTCATCATGTCATTAGTACTGGAACTCATGACACACACACACACACAAGGTACGCCAGTTTGTAACTATAATTACTAGGCTACCACGGCCAAGTGTTTGTTTTGAAAGAACTGCATAAAAGGAAAATAACAATAGATTAGGAGTTTAATCATGAAATAGAATTAAACTATGCTATTTAACAAGAACTTTAAATTTTAAGATTATAGTGAAAATTGATAATTTAATAGTATCTGATACAACCCCAAAACATACACATTGATATTTTAGTAACTGAGAAAAGAATAACTAACAAAACGTTCGTGAATTTTCTCACTTCTATGTGTCTGGATGCCACTGTTATTATTACAGACGCAATTTCTTATCTTACAAGAATGCATGTCATTGTCACGAATTGTAACTAAGTAGATTCCGGAGGTATTTCTGAAGAAAATGTCATAAGTTTGTTTGGTTTACCAGTTTATTATCTGGACAAAGCGTCTAGACACAATCATGCGATCCTGACATAACTGTCCATTAAACTAGGAACTCATGCCATTCTAGTTTGAAATCTAGAGCAAATTATAATTACTTATAATTAATGAATATAACTATAGTTTTCGAATATCATTCCATAACATTTTAATGCAACAAAATACAGTGATTTTACCCAAATGATAAGTTTACATTGAAATAAATTCGGAATTGTTTCAAAACGAAAATCAGATTTTTGCTTTTAAATTAGAGTAAAGAATAGAGTAATAATAATGACTCTCTAAAGCTAAATATGCAGTTTAACTTAGTCTTTAACCTCAAAAAGAAATCTTTTTTTCAAATAATTCAGGATTTTATCCTATGTATGCATACATTGTGAAAGTAATATACATTTATCAAATTTCAAAAAACATAGTTGCAAACTACATACAACGAAACAGACTCATAGTTTTACTTAATTCAGAAAAAAATATAGAAATTCACAATAACATCTTTAAATAATGCTTAGGAAAAAAGTACCGAATTATAATTATTTATAACTATCTGTATAAAGATATCCTAAAATGTATATGTAAATTGCTATTTTTAGTCTTTAGATTGAAAGGATATATTAATTCATAAATGTAAAAAAAAAAATATATATATATCCATGGTTCCATGGATTTTCTGTATAGTTAAATATGTCGCATATCATAGTCCGGACACACACACACAAATCCGGACTGTACAACGGGTGTTCCAAGACTTTTCAACGGAATTTTCATCTGGTTGTCTGGGTTCCACGGGAGACAATTGGGCCGGTATGTCATGGGGATCTTATACCGTTTGCAGCCCTTCTTGAAAAATTTTACCCAAATTGTTTGAATTAAGCAGTGCTCACCATACACTATCCCCAATTCTGTGATAGATGCTCACATCTAGCTCACCTTCCACAATCACAAACAGTACTACCACGCATTATTCCAATATTTATGCATCTATGAATAGCACGATTTTACATTTGATCTACTTCTTCTACCATGAAAAGGTTTCATTATTGCACATCGAATGTGTGGTGTACTCCTCCCACCTCCCTTTATATCTATGTCCGGTGGCACTGCTATAGATCATCATTCTGACACAACGGCATATGCCCACTGTTCATTTGGGCAACTTTCATATACGCCAAAATTGTTTCAAGCATTTTCTTTTTATAGTATATAAATTGCAAAAACGCCCCTAATATTTTTTCCTATAACTTTAGCTCTTTCATTATTCTTATTTTACAATTTGTTAGTAAAAATAATTTGTATACATATAAAGCATGTTAGTTATCACAACCGAAATTTTTCAAATTTTGCATTTAGATCATTGAATCTGGCAACGATAGCTTTTGATTGGAACATGATGTAAGCATTTTCGAATGCTTCTAAAGGGAAAACTTGTTAGCCATAAAACTGATTAAACCCCTGATTTTTATAAATCAGTCCTCAATCTGCAATATGTATAGTACTGCAGCATCCTATTTTTATGGTATCTAAAATTTCATTTATATATTTTAATCTTTAGTATTCAAACTATTTTTGTCTGATATTCATGAGTCAAAAGAGTTTTTTACAAGTTTATATACTTCAAAAATTTTAATTAAAATAGTAATTGTACTTAAAACACATTTTCTTACATGTTTTTTTTTTACATTTATCGTTATAAAACTATTAAATAACTAATTCAAAAGTTCTAAATTTGAAAGAAATACATGCCAGATTTTCTAAATATTATATACTATACGTGTCAGCTTTGATTCTCTTTTATTGTTTATGTATCGTGAAAGAGAGGAATGAAATGGAGATTTCACAAAATCAGCAAAAATATCTAGTGGATCAAAAATTGTAATGATGTCAATACATACATAAAAATCATGCTTAATATTGAAATAGCTGAATTGGGTAAACTCATGAAATATATTAAATGTGAGTAATATTGTATTCAGAGAATTATTAAACTTTTCAATACGCTTTTGAGTGCTAATGAAGTAAATTCCACCAAACACAAATTCATTAAGCGAGAGTATAACATATTTGGTAGAGTTAAACACATTCAATTTAGAATAAACATATAAATAGTTAAAATGTTTTCTAGCTTTCACTTTCTAAACATACGATTACTTTAAAAAATGTAATACATGGTATTGAAAAATTGAAATATCATTAGTAATGGAGTAATTACATTTATAGATTTGTGCACAGAATTTACATGATACTTAACATAAATTTTTTACAGACATATCCCTCCTTAAATAAACAAGTTATTTATAATGTATGTTATGCTCTACTAGATAGCATTGCAGAAACTATTAAACGCCTATGCCTCGAATATATTAATATGGTAACGTACTAACATTTTCATACATAATTTATACACGAATATGTTAGTACGTACATAGTTTGTGCACGAATATGTTAGTACGTACATAATTTATACACGAATAGGTTAGTACGTACATATAGTTTATGCACGAATATGTTAGTACTTACACATCTTTTTTACCTACATGTTCACATAGCATACTTTACGTAGATTATCTACAAAAGTACTGCATACTTTTTGATGCAATGAGGTGTGCCAAAGGTGGATATAAAACAAAATATGAGGTACAACATTAATGGTCAAATCGTAGGATGCAGCCGTAGTAAATGAGTGATCATTGCTAAGAACACTTGGACAGTGTTATTTGTCATATTTTTCAAACCCAAAACCACTGAAGACCTGAAGAGTATAGGGCTGATGCCCGATAAATCTGTAGAGACGCAAAATCCTCCCGGTGGTGTGGTGTGGAAGTTTAGTGAGGGAAAGCAGCTCAGGCGTCATTCTCTTTACTTGACTGTAGTTAAAAAATATGAGGTCCGTCACCAATAGACTTCATGCTATCTCAGAGTGCAACGTGAATTAAAATTAAATCAAACCAAACACTTGTATGATCGTTTTTAAATATCATATAATCATATGAAAATCTAAAAAGGGGCAGCAAGGTGGCATAAAAATATTGGAAAAATTTTAGCGAGGTTGGTCCTCTTTTACTTTAATATAACTTTCATAACATGAACTTATACTCTATTTCATGTCATGAAATATATGAATCCCTGAGGTAATCGGCTTCTTTGCTCTGGCAAAGCTGTTTTTGAGTCCTGGGAAGGGAAAGGCATTTGCACTCCATTCTAAATTTGCACTAAAAGGGTCAGATCTGCAGTTCTGAAATGCCAGTTCATCCGTATATACCTCCTACAATTCATGTTGGTTCATGTACAAATCATGCAAGTCAGCTATGCTCAAATGTATTTGGATGCGTTACACTTGTTATTTAGCCTTCTCGCTCCGCAAATTAAATTGCTTGGATATCTTCTTTTGGGGTAACAGTAAGAGATTAGTCTATGATAATTTCGTTGAGTTTGATAGTTATTTGGAATCTGACTATAAGTTTCTGCTGGAAATCTGTGAAACATCTCTGACATTTTTTCTAAATGTTTACCAATACATGGGCTACCCCC
>BMAO01015520.1:167500-207984 GCA_019973975.1 Trichonephila clavata | reverse complement strand
TCTTTTTGCCTATCAGATGACAGAACCAGACTATAATGTAGTTGGAGATATAGTTGGTTTACCTTAAACTACGCTTAATTTTATGTATTCTTTAATTAAAAATAGGCTTTTTTTAATCATTTCTTCAATAATGTGATTTTTAAGGGGTTCATATCAACTGCTTTAGAATAACTACGCTAAGTCTTGAAAAAGATAATTTCTTCTAGTTAAAAAATTCAGAAAAAAAAAAAGTAATTATATATATATCTCGACTGATTTCTATTTAATCTGTGTAATTTCCCCATCAGTTCATTCTTTGCTATTGAGGTGAAGTGAAAAGAATGAGAGAAACATCTATCTTTTAATTGCTTAAGAATTTTACTTATTCCATTCTTTAAATGAAAAACTTACATTTTGCTTAATTTCTCAGAGCCTTTTAAAGCGGAAAAACAGGATGTCCCCAGACGCATTACTAAACACAGCTAGGTACTAATTTTCTTATACTTGTAGGTCTAACTTTCGCTTCGCCTAACTATTTTGGGTTTATTGAATGACCTAATTGTGCATGAAATAACGTTCGTCTCTACAACTTTTTTTGAAAAATTCTGTTTCACTTTTATAACTCTGTACCTAACAATTTAAAACCGGTCTTCTAAAAATTACAAAATCAGAGGATCTTTCAAGCAATTTTCTATTTATTTTTAGTGTTTTTAAGAGACTATACCGAAATAAATATTCTATCCAGTATTTAGGTCAGTTTTCATCTGCATTCCAGTTAGATTTTCTTGCTATTAGCTATTATCTCTCCTTGAGAAATAATCATTGGGATTTGTTTTAAAAAGATGAAACACACTTTAACACTAGATTGACTGCTTTTTAATTTCAATTAGAAAAACAATTGCATATATTTCATGACACCATTTCTTAAAATTTTTTAGTATATATTTTTTTCCAAGTGAGGTAAATTTAATTTTATTGTTAATATTTACTAATACTTGTTATATATGACTGTAAATAATATAAAAAATTTATTTTAAACAAATTTCTTAACACATTAGTTATTCTTTCACAATGCAGTCATTCTGACTGCTTTTGGGCAATATATGTATATACTAAGTTTCAGTCTTTCTAGTGTTAAAAGTGTTATGAACAAAATTTTGAAAATTTAATTTTGGAACGAGAAATATAGTGAAGAAAGAAAAAGAAGGATTTTTAATATCTTTCTAAAATTTCATTGTTGTATGGTGAAATAAAGGCATCACAATAAAGTTATTGAAATTCCTGATGCTTTTCGATGCATATTCATCATAAGTAAGGATTTCTTAATTGTCTTATTGTGAGTTCAAATCGCAGGGGGGAAAAGTATCAAGCTTTTTCCCTTGATAATTGCATATTTTAATGTGGAAAAATGTTTTTTTGAGATAAACATATAACAAACCGCCAAGTTATTATTTGGGGGGGGGGTAAGGAAAGGAGGCCACCAAAATGTTCATTTGTTTTACTTTAAAGCTATGAATCAGTTATCCGGTATACTGAAAACTAATTCGGAAAAGATATTATGTATTGATATATTAAAGCCTGACTTGAAGACTATTTGTTAAAATTTTCGAAGCCTTAAAAGGTAAAATTTGTCTTATAAAATATTTTATAAGAATATACAGTGTTTACTCGAATCTCAGCCACACTTTTTTTCCAATGTTAATGCTGCTGAAAATCGATTGCGGCTTAGAATCGAAGGGGGGGGAATTCGTTGGATGGGGTAGTTACTGGTTCACGGTACGTATTTAAAAGTTTATAATACTGATAACATATATATATAACTAGTTATTCACTTCTTATTAAACTTATTTTAATTTCGTAAAATTGGATTTATCGATATATCCTTTTACACTATTGATTTTTCACAAAAACTTGTTGAGAATTAGGGTTGCGGTTTATAGAATCGATGGCAGCTTAATTCGAGTAAATACGGAATATAGCCTATCTATTTTTTTTCTTGAGAAAAACTAAAAAGTATTTTTGTGATGCTGAAAACTATGTGTCCTGTAGAGGATTTTGCTGGTTAATTTATACTGTTTCTTTAAATGTTTTCCGACATGAATGCATTGACATAGAAAAATAAATAAAATACGATAATAAAAGGAGGGATCTCTTTAACCACAGGAACAGTATTACTTGTCTATTCTCTGTAATAGTTGTCAAGTTGAGAAACTTCTAGGAGCTGTAGAATAATTTTGAAAGCTTATCCGAATAGGGGGAGAAATGAGATTTAAAATTATTAATGTGTGTCCTCTTGATAAATTTTGATTGTGCTAATTGTTTAATTAATTTATTTACTTTAAAAAGAAATTTAAAATATTCTTATCTGAGTCATCTCACGTTGTTCAATATCATCAATCTTTTAAAATATATTAAGAATTTAAAAAATCTTTAACATTTCATTTTTTTTTTTGTTTTCGAACATTTTAAAATTTTCATCCTTCTTTCTTTGAAGTAATCATGTAAAGTAAACAAGTTTTCTTATTTTAGGAAACATGTATATTTGTAATTGAAATAATGTTGCAAATGTATAGTAAAAAAGTTTTAAATAATTGCAATAAATTTCGTTTAAAGCGCATTGTTTTACTTGTTATTTTGTGCCGTGAGGTTACTTGTACAATTAACTTTAGATTTTAAAAAAATAGGTACACAACTTAATTCCCTCTTTTTAAAAAGAACCACTCATAATATGCTAAAAATTTATTTTTTTCTTTAATACTTTTGCTTATTTAATATAAAGGAGGAAACTCCAAATATATATATACACACACATCGTATTTATTCGAATCTAAGCCACCATCGATTCTAAGCCGCATCCCAAATTTTCTACGCGTTTTTGAGAAAATATAAAAAATCTGTAAAAGGTTCATCATATCCATTACATAAGAAATTTTTAAAAAAAATATGAGAAAAAAATAAGAAGTTTATATGTGAGCGTGGCCTATTTGGAATCGCTCCTTCACCGTCTTGCCTACCTAAGGTGTGGGGGAAACAAAGCATCACCAGAAACTTCCATAATAACTATTATTTTATTACTATTCAAACACACTAATCAACCACAAGTGAAACTACAAGAGGAGATCCTAGGAGTGATATATAAAAAGAGCAATCTATTCTAAGTGAACAACTCTAAGTAAACAAGCGCAAGTGATCTGTTTAATTTAATCTAATTCAATCTATCTTAGATTCTTAAACCTTAATCCACTAATTTATTATAGTAGCAAAACTCCTTCCTAAACTCACGTTGTGATAATGAAATAAATCTCACTTACGAATCACCGCAACAGTTCTTCTATCTTACATTTACAAAACCTTTGACTTTATATAGTCAAACTAATTTAAATATCAAGGTTTCTTCTTGAGGGATGGCTGTGAATTAACGAGAAAGCTAGCCCCAAAGTTTCTCCAAGAGGATTAATGATAAGTTCGCGTATAGATCCATCACACAAATAATTTATTTTATGTACTAATATTAAAAACTTTCAAATACACACATGAGCTTATGATTACTCTAACATCAGTATCATGTGTTTCGAAAATGATTCGTCACTCTCATTGTCACAGCTGACATCGGAACTGGTGCCGGCGGCGTTATTTCCTCGTCTTCCGTGCCATTAAATGCATGTGTTACGCAACATTTTTTTTGTATAAAATGTTTTATAGAAAAATTTTAAAAAATTATTAAAGACTATGGAACATTAGAAGCAAAAACTATATCATTTTGCTTTCACCATCGAAGTATATTTGTTCAATCCGTGTCAAAATTTTGGTGTCCGCTTCTCTGTTTTCGTTTTTTTCTGCATATAAAATTGCTTCTCTTTTCATACTTGCGTCATCGTGAACTCATCTTGATGTTATTAACGATATTTTTTATGTTTAGGTGATTAAAAGAAAAATCGCGTATACAAAAAAAATTCCTAAATGCGAGCAGGCAACAATGTTTAGGATAGACTGAATGCTGGAGATAATCTGCGGATTGGGATAAGTCATCGATGGCAAATGGCTAGAATGGGACGGTTACATTTTTCCTTTTGAAAGAACGGGGAAACTCAATTTCCCCCATCTAACAAATGTTTTGCCTTCGGTTTTAAGCCGCGCCTAATTTCAGTAGCATTAACACTGAAAAAATAGCGCGGCTTAGATTCGAGTAAATACGATATTATATAATTATGATGGCTATCCAGAAAATAAAGACAGCTTAGTTTATAAGGATCTCACATGAGCACCTAAAGGTGTGGGAGAATTGGAAGGAAGACTAGCCATATTTCAAAAACAATCTAATTTATTCACAATATTAATCACAACTCTAATTCAATCGATCAGGAATAAGAGATGCACCCAATTAATAAATATGAAGACAATTAACGAGGCACACGAGATATGAGAAGACTTGAACGTTTAATACACTTACTTAATTCAATAGCTCTGACTTCCTAGCTATAATCTAGATTCAATCTACAGTGATAGTTCGTCACCTTAAGTACTTCAATTAGAAAATATTAAATATCCGCTGTTCACATTCAGTTTGATTAATCACCGCTCCGCTAGCAATCTATCCTATCTCTTTTTAACCTGAAAGCCTAAACTGTATGTAATAGACCTAGTTTACATATTCACGCTTTCTTCGAGGAAGAGTTTTATAATAAAATAATTTTTAAAGACCAGAAATTCCCTAAGAGGACTGTTAGTTAAAAGAGTGCGGATAGAACCGTCACAAGTTATACTAAATGAAAAACACAATATTTATTGGAAAAAACAATTCGGTTTTACATCTGAAGCTCTTTTCACTTCAACACATATCATACGTATCAACACATAATGTAAATTCATACATTAAAACATTTGTCGTATCTCTGCCTGAACTTTAGAATTCTCTTATAATACTTACTCTTCTACCACAAGTGCATTAAACCAAATGGTCACTGTATTCTCCACCTCTTCCTCACTTTCGAAATATTTTTAGCTCGAAAACTCTTTCACCGTAGGGAAAAGAGGGCAATCGCTAGAAGCAAGATTTGGACAGTAGGGTGGATGAGGAAAAAAATTTCCCATCCTAATTTATCTGCAATTTTTGAGTTGCAACAGCAGTATGAGAGCGGGAATTGTCGTGAAAAACCAGAAAGAGTTTTTCGCTTCCTGTGTTTTCGATGGCTCACAGTAGTTAGTCTCACAATAACGATTTGCATTAAGCACATTTCTTAATACACTAGCTGTAGAAAAGTGTGACTAGTGGGAATTCTGACGCTTGTGAATAGATCCGACGGATATTTAAAGTCGGAGGTGATTATGTAGAAAAGTGAAGGAAGCTTCAGGTATATGACAGAATTTCTTTTTTCCCAACAAATATTGTGTCTTTCATTTTGTATAACTAAATGGTCCTTAATTTCTGGATGACCCTCGTATTTTGAACAATTTTTCGTATAAAATGAAGTAATTGCGCATCTGTTCAAAGGTGACTTTAGTATTTTAAAAATGGAAACTAATCACAGAGAAAATATTTTGCAATTCACAGACAAAATAATTGTTTGTACTTTTTTCTGATACCAGTATTTTTCTTTTAAAAAGTCAATTTAGGTAAGAGACAAAATCGTAGTTGAAAAATCCAGACAAAATATAATGAACTCAAAAATGGAAAATTGAACGTCACTGCTCAAGTAAATAAAGAAAAGCCTAGAAACAGTATATGGACTGGAAATAAAATTACTAAAAAAATAGCTCGTAAAACAGAGTAAAGAAGACTCTCTTACTGTATTCACATTTTAAAATAATATTAGAATTTTAATTGTAGTTAATTTTTTATAAGGTGATTCGGTTTAAAAAGAGTATTCTTTTTGATATTCACTACTTACTTTAATTTAATTTAATAATGACTTTCAATAATTAGATGCTAATGAAACTTTTGCGACCTTTGAGAACTATATTTTAATACATTAACTTATCTAAATAAAACTTGACAAGCGATGAAAATTTTTAAATTAAATTTATTCTAATATTATGGTTAAATGTTATTTCTTGCCATAGACATATATCTAAAATTCAACAATAAATCAATTCAGATCATAGATCTCTCTTTCTTTCTTTAAGAAATAATATAAAATTCAGAATCTTATTTTACAAAATACTCTACAGTTTATTTCCTGATTTTTTAAACAAAAACTACTGTTGCGTTTGAAATGATTAAATACAGAGATTTGTAATATCTCCTTAATAAAAGGAAGTAGATCGCTTCATATGATTCTCTTATATGGTTGAATAAGCGATTTAAATCAATTACTCTTCAAAGATAAATAAATTTATGTTGTCTTATAAACACGTATATCTTAAATTATATGAAAATGTAAGAAGAACGTTTCGAAAGAGAGTGAGTTATAAAATGTGCATATTTTTGAACTAGATTTCACAAATTACAGTACCCATATTTCTGCTTCTTGTTGTTTTGACTAATAATTTAAAAGACAGCGTTGAATGATCGTCATCGAATAACGTTAGTGTTTTTATTTGTCGAGATTTAAACTCAATTATTATAAAACAGGGGTGGCACGCGAGACTTACTAAAATTTCTTTAAAAAATTGAAAAGATAATAATAAATAACAATAATTTTTTTTACAATTTGATTGAAATGCGGTTGTCTCAGACAAAGGAAAACCTTAAAAATTTATTTTAAATCAACTTAGCTGAGTTACAGTAAAAATTTATAATGAAGAGAATAAACTACATTGTTGTGTGTGAGTTAGCTTTCCAAAACTTTTTTCACTCGCGAGATTTTGGAATTTTTGAGGGAGCATATTTTTTAAAATATCTGGAAAAAAAACACTGGACTGCCCAGAGATTACTTGCTATTCTAGAATGAAGACAGGCTGTGTGATTTACCTCTTCTTACCGATTTATGGGACATTAAAATAATTTAAATTTAAGATTACAGAGAAAGAATTGTGTATTTTTCTACCCTAGTTGGTCAAATACCTTTTTTTGTGGACAAACTTTTGTTTTTTCTATTCGGATTTTGGAAGAAAAAAATTTAACATATTTCACATATAGGAACTATCTATCAAAGTTAATAGTGCTGCGAGCTGTGATAGATTTAAAAATTTAGTATTCATTTTTGCAGGATTCTTTTACGGCTAAGTTTAATAATTTTCAAGATGATAAAAAAAAATGCAGATCTTTTCACAAATCCTTTTTCAATTTCTCTGCAAAATGTTAATTGTTATCCACCTGAAATCCAAGTCAAAATTATTGTATATTACACTGAAAAGCAAAGGCAAGGAATTGTATTGAATTTTAGCAATTTGTACTAACAAGCAATTTTTCAAATTTACACGATTTGGCTGTCAGATATTGTTGTATATTTGAATCAACATACGTTTGTGAACAAATGTTTTTTATTATGAACATAGCAAAATCAAAATATCGGTCAAAACTAACTGAACTGATTAACAATAAAATTTAGGTCTGTGCTTGGTCTTACTTACTGTATTGTTTTTAAATTTTCGTTACTTAGACAGTGCATTAAAAATGTGCTCTTTGCGTAAAAGTTACATAATAAGCCTTGGAAGTGGCACGCTTAATTATTTTTGATCTGAAAGTGACACTCTTCCTAAAAAGGTTGGCCACCCAGGTTATAAAACATGATATTAATAATTGAAAGAGAACTTACGGCGTATTAAAGTAACCGTACTAGTAAATTGCTGTCTTTTAACACTGGTCTTCAGGAACGTTATACATTTATCAATATTTTTCAATGATTTTATTATTATTATTGTTAGATATCTTTATATAGATTAAAGCTGATGTTGGCACCCATTTATTATAAGAGATAATGTCAAGTACCTGAAATTCATGCATGGTTGAAAGCCTATGTTTTTTTAGGTTGTTCCAAAGTCTGGAAGCAGGTATAACAATAAGTAATAATTATATCCAATATTTCTTTGATCTGAATAGTTATCTCTTCAATTTTCTACAAAATGAGTTTTTTAGTCATCACTTGATGTTTCTTGTGAATTAAAAGAGTGAGGTACCAATTCAAGTGTCGTCTTTATCTGACTACGGTTCAAGATTACGAGAGGCAACACCAAAATGCTTTGTTTCTCTAGTCCGACACAAGAAAACCAAAACCAATAATAAATTCATATTTATGCATTTTCAATTCATTTCAATATAATTAGATTAAGGTATCCAACTACTTGCGACAACTTTTTTTAAAAAAAACGGAGACATGGGATTTTTTTTGTGGTTTTTAGATTTGTTTAGTACATTTTAAGAAAAATACGCTATAATTAAGAAGAGAAAAATGAAGTATTATTACTAAAATGGGTAAAAATTGACAAAAAATAACATAAACGGGGCCCATTCTGTACCAAAAGTTTATGAACAAATCTCCAATTCTGATGTGTTGCTATGTTATTCATTTTTGAAATGACCTTCAGGATAAGAAATATTTTAATTATTAATAAAACTAGAGCACTTTCTCTGATCTATAATATGAAATTGCTTAAAAAAGAAATAGTGATCATATTCACATAAGGGACTGTATAAATTTAATAATAAAACAGTGATTGATAAATCTGAATCCTAAAACACTTCTATACTATACAAAACATACACACAAAAAAAATTCAATTAATTATTATCAAAACTTTTTGAGCAATCGTTGGCCCCGTTCGAGCATTTAAAAAAACCACATTTCGAGTAAAACTCGTTTTAAAGTATGACATATCTTGCTTAAAGTAATGGTATATAATTCTACTGAAACACTTGTAATTTTTGTTCTAGTGAACGGAAAATAATAGACTTGGTATTTTTATAAAGCTAATAAAACGACCTATAAAATAAAATCATAAAAAAAATTGTCAATTTTTGCCAAATTTCACAATTTTAGGGTATTTGGATACCTTAAACATATTATTAATGCAAAACCTCGATGTTTTTTCCTTCAAGAAATATGTTTGATTTTACTAATTCAAACTCTGGTTAGCAAGATAATAAAACATCTGGTGGTTTAACTATATTATATAAAAAAGTCTCATTTATATTTTTCACCGTATCTATATATCTGCCTTCTTTAGTATCTGATTGCTTTGATAGTGGATGGGACAGTAATTCCTATAAAACTTTTAATTATAAAATACTTTTTTTAACCAATTCCTTTAAGAAAAATGGAATGCGCATGCAAAAATAGAGCAAGTGTTGTGTGAAATTGAAGAAATAGTACATTCACACTGGTATATGAATAAGAGAAAAAAAGGGAGGAAATTTGGTCAATTACTGTTCTTCAATATCAAAGTCAAACGCTCTAGGGAATTAGGCGGATATAATGATTAAATGATATCTAAACAGTATGTTGATATTCAAGGACAACCGTGTCAATGCCACGCCTTTTAAAAATTGCTTTACAACACGCAAATGAATTGCAATACTTTCTACGACATTCAACTTAGTTTCCTTCTTTTTTCTGAAATCTCCATCAACACAAATCTATGAAGACTAATGCATTTTTAAAATTCAGTTACTAAAAAAAATGATTTCGTTTTTTCCTGCTTAAAATAAAAATTATATTTTGCATTATAGATATGTAGTATAAGAAAAATATAGCAGAAACAGTTTTTTTATGAGAAGAAAAAAAGGTATGAAATTTCCTTTCTTCATTAACATATGCTAGTGGCTCTATTCGTATTGCATGGAATATTACTTTTTGAAAATGAAACAGATATTTTTGAAGCTAGTATTAAAAAAGAAAGAGTATGCTTCATTGTGCGCATGCACACATATATGGAGAAAGATTAATATTTCTAAGCACGAATAAGATACACAGTACAATTTAAGATTTGTATTGTTTCCAGTACAGATTACTTCCAAATGTGTGCGAGTTATTAAATAAAAAGAAATGCTAAAAGTTTTTTAAAATATACGGGCGTGTGAAAGATTGAACGTTATGGTTCAGTTCACAGCAATTTGCACATGTACAAACCAGTTTTCTTTTATGCCAGAAGTAATCAAACAGGAGTAAAGTTAAAACAATGGGATTTTTGTAATTATACTTCTGATTTGTTGTTTCTCTTTCATATCTGTTTCCTTTTTTCTATTTCAATTTTACTCAAATAATTATAATGCTTTATTTTAATTTTTTGAAACAACCAGTGAAATATTCTCAAAATATGACACAAGAAGTCGGTGGAAAAATGATGAAACTGAACCATATACTCTTCCTAATTATGTTCTTAAAATATTAAAATAATGCATATTTTCCTCGATATCTTTTTTTCATTGAATTTTCTTCCAACAAACAGTAAAGAAAATAGTCGTATTCTCTCTCTTTATATTCTTCTCGGCTTATTTAAAAAGTATTTGAAGAATTTCCTATTTTATTATTTGAATGATTAATAATTTCTACATTCTAAATTTCGATCTTATTTTCTGTGCTAAATGTACGTGTTATACGCCGGATTTTATAGTATTAAAATTTGGAATATGATTTTATCCTTAACAGCTAATATATTTGTACTTTGATAAATGTAGATAAGTCGTTGTTCAGATCCGTATCTATTTTTCAGCGATGCTTTTTAAAACTTTAAAGTTTGTTTTTCATTTTCCCAGTCTGTCTCCCTTTCTCTAAATTTATCTTTGGAGTACTTTTCTGATTATTAGATACCCTAAAATTATTTTCTGATATTTATTTACAAATTCACAAGGAAATAGTGAAGTTGAGTTTCAAAAGGTTTATTAAGAATAAATTCATTTTGTTAAAAAAAAAAATGAAATGTAAGATGAATTGCAACATAATGAAAAAGTTTCTGCATTTTTTTAAATGCATATAAATAGGAATTATTTTTAAACAATGGAGAATAAACTGGTATTATTTCCGAAACATTTTTGTAGAACAACTTGTTAGACCGCTAGTACCTATTTTAAAGGATGTGACACCTAGATTAGTTACAGAGATATTAATTTAAAAATAATCAATTTTTTTGTTAGGAATCAAGAGATTCGAAGAGCATAAAACTTGCATATTAATGACATAATTTTTCTATTTTATATATATTTTATTATAAACCAACTGGGAATTTTCTTTGAAAACATATATTGAAACCAGAATTTTGTTTTTAGTTTTTAGTTGTTGTTTATCTTGAACGGGGATATTGTGTAGCATATTTAATATTTAATGTTCAGTAGAATGTTACACGAAGTTTCAATCAAAAACTTTGTGATGAACGTGCTGTCACATTCATCGATGATGAAGGTTAGAATAAAGATCAGCCATAATCAGGACAAATCTATTTTATTATTATATCAATTAATTCTAACAACTCAGGGTAGGAAATGCACCTTTTATTAAGCATAGGAGCAAAAGCATGGTAGGAAGGATACTTAATATTTATAATTATAATTCAATTAACTTACTCATAATGTTTTGGCTATCTACGGTCAAAATTACCGTAATTTCGTTCTCAGCTATTTGATCTCTGGTCGTTATTACTCTAATCCAACTTATTGACTAAATCGTCAATTAGCAATCTTTAATTATTCATCAATTAATCATTGAGCAACTCTCGACTAGCTCACGGCTACTTTACCCTAACTGCTAACTCCTTACCACTAACTCCGAATACCTAAAAGTTAATGCTTAAATATCATTTTTCATTTGCATAAGCCGTGTCCTCTTCGGGAGAAAGTTTTCAATAGAACAACACTTCAAAGAAACAGTTTTCCCCAAGAGGATTAGTAAGAGGCTCGCGGATAAACCGGTTACAACATGAGTTAAGTTGCTTTTTTCGATTATTGTATCGAACAATGTGTTACAGTCACTGGTATAGCTAGTCTTAAGGGGCCTTGTATCAAAATTCCTTGGGTTTTTTAAGGCCCTTTAACATTTTACGACTTTTTGCCTACACGTGTTGGAGCCCCTGTAGCTTGGGATTGATACGGCCCTAGTGATTGTATTAAAACAAATATTTAAGAAATATAACCCGCTCTATAACATCAGGGAATTTGAGTTTTAAAAAAGTTACAATTTAATAAAGTCAACAACAGAGATGAAAGAATTTTTTTTATGTTTCTTTTCATTCGTAATGTATCTTTCAGTGAATCATGAATTCATTATTAAACAAAATTTCACCATACAATTGAATATTTAATTGAATCTCAATTCTAACTCAACACAGCAGGCTTACATTTAACAATGTTAAATTGATTATGTTAATAAAAGAGACTTACAACACAAAAACGATGTATTTAAGATGAAGCAATCATCACGGTGAATTACGATTTTAAATTTAATTGAAGGTCATGAATTGCGTAAGAGATAAAGTACATGAAACTGAAATCGTCCATGAACATCATCAAATAAACCAACAACTTATCACACACCTATATTATATGCATTGAAACTAATTAAACTTTTGTCATGACCTAAAGAGCGAACTAAAAGATTCATGAATAACAGGACCACCTACTAATGTACAAAGTGCGATTAAAAGTTTGTTTTTATCATGATAAATAACGGTCAGATCTAAACGCCCTCCACCTACGCATTAAAGAATTGCGTCCATTTGTTCCATTGTGGTTTTAATAAATTATTCTCGTTTTTGTTGTACTATGCGTTAATTTTTCAAATACATAAGCTCTAGTACTTTACAATAAATGTGTAGTTTGGATATATTTTCAGTATTATAATTTATGATAGTAAAAATAATCAAAAAATATATTTTATCAGTTAATGCATCTATATTATTTATAAACAAGCCCCCCCCCCCCCGAGACTCCAGGTAAAGACTCCGTGTGTGCCGACAAAAGTATAACACAAGGCTTACAAACGTAACTCAATACTCAATCAATAGTGATAGGAAGTTTCAAATAGAAGGATACAGGCACAATTGTGAATCAAAAGGGAAAAGAAACAAGAATGGGTGCAAATATAATAAATACAGAACAAAATACAAAATTACCGACGGAGACATTCAGTAATTAAAATTATACAATGGAAAAGATTATAAAAGGAAGAATATTCAACAAATAGGACTTTTCCTTTAAATATTTCAAAGTAATAAAACTCGTGAGAAAGGGATGCTAAATCATATACATATTTAATACTTTGGAAAGTAGTCGTGACACCATAAATTGCTGATTAAAAACGAATTTATGAATGAATTTTAAAAATAGAAGAGGGGGCCTTCTTGTGTCCATTCTGTATAAGTATAGATCGAGGAAACAGATAGAAAAATCCCCACACTCTCTCAGCTAGGGAATTACAATGGGGAGTATAATATGAATGTTATAATCACGTGGTAAAGTTAAGAGAAATAACAATTATTTTTGAAAATTGTGTTGGTGAACTTGGTGGAAACTCTTCTTCAGCCAGTCGTTGAGTACCACATGTAAGCTATTAAAACATCCTTTTTCTAGGAATTGCGGAAAAAATCTGTCAAAACACAGGGTTGAGTTCTTTTAAAGCAGGATAGGAAATGATACTGGCGCTTAGAAAAATGGTATTCGTAATTTAGGTTTAAAGAAAAAAAAAGAAAATTAGAATTAAAATTAATATTAAGTACGATTATTACTACACACACATATAACCCACACATATATACATATAATTTCTCGAAATATTAAGAGGCAGACTAAAAAATGATTTATAAATTCCATTGAATAGAGTTCATAGAGTTCACACACATTAAAGTAATGTGTAATTTCAAACATCTCTAATTAAAAATATTTTTAATAAATTTAGATTTGTAATTTTGATAATTTATAATCTTTAATATATTTAATTATCTTATGTAACTCAAGGGAAATTTGTCTTTTAAGTAATTATAATGTTTTTTTTTTTCTGGTGGGGAGTGGTGATCTCTCACACAATTCGAATCTTTTTCTCCAAAACTTAGCGCGATCTAATGACGGTTGTTGCAGTAAGCTTCAATTGGACTTCAAGATCCTCATGATATGCAGGGACGTCTTAAGGCATGGGCCAACTGGGCCCAGGGCCTCGGTCGCAATGGGGACCTCGTCTCGTTCTCGACAGCCTTAAGAAGATTTATAATTCGAATAATTTAAAAGGTCAAATGTTATATTTCAGGATGTATTCTCCTAAAAACTGGAAATTTTGGACGATATGTCAACTGGCTACATGTGATGACCGTCGTCCATACATAGGCTTTGACCTACGACCATACACATCATTACTCACTCAGTCAAAAGGCGGCAGTCGGTCGAGCCAGTTTGCGCGATTTTAAATCATACACATTTATTTGTTTCGGGTTATTGTTTGTATGAGTATTTGACAACGTACTATTTACTTTTAAGGGTCATAGGTGGGGCCTACATTTGTGTAGGTGTCCAGGGCCTACTTGTGAGTTGGGGCCCATGGCCTCAAGAAGTTTTAAGACATCCCTGACGATATGTGGTGTGGAATTTAAAAATGAGATATCAACTGAGATATTTTGCTCATAATTATGAGTTCTATTCTAGCTTGCAAGCATTGAATTAGACTGAATTCTGAACTTCTGATGTTGAGAACTGAATTCTCAACACCATCCCTTTATTGAATAAAAAGAACGTGGAAAGCCACGCGATTGAAGTGAAACTTCTTTGGCGACGTTGGCCGTAAATACAGGAATAGATCTAATTATATTAAACTGCTGAGATAACTTAAATCAAATAAAATTTGAACTTCATTTATTGTATGAAAATATTTTTATTCAATTTTCTGCATCATCATTTTCCAAGAAAGACACAATAGGTGTGTGGTAACTAAAGTAGGATATAAAAATCCTTGATTGTAGTCAATCAAGAAAATGTGAGAAAACTGCATCAATCCTGGTTCCGTATATTGTTTTTCCTTCTCTAGAATCAATATTCACTGTCAAATTCAGTGTCCGTTTCAAGAATTCAATGAGTGGCTTTGCTTCATCTGAAGCAAAATTAACATTAAAGTCTCCAGTTAAGATAATCGGCTTTTAATCATCATCGGATCCAATGATTGCAGCAGCCTCTGATGTGTACAGCACTAAAACTTTATGGAAAAATATGATAAAAGCTGCGACAGAACTACCTGGTGATATATAGACTTTCGCCAGGAATTGCTGCTAGTTTTGCTTTTTTTTCTTTCACGAAACTCTTTTCCTCTTTTTGCATTTGTTCTAGGCTATCTGACCAGAATTTATTTTGGTTCAATGGAAATAAAAATTAATAACATAAACTTAATACATCACTAACAGAAGTCACTGCGTTTGTGTTTACGAGACGCTATCCGTAGCGATTCTGGCGCGAACGTTAGTGACATATACAGAATGCCCCAGACACTCCCGTAACTGGAAGAGTCATATAATGGCAATATTTTGGGTGCGTTTATTCATTGAAAACGGCACGTTTATTACATAAAACCTACGAAAATATGCCAAGCGAGTTCGTTACGAGAGTAGCAAGCGCACCCACTTAATGTCACCAATACCTAAGCGTCTTTCGTCCATAGCAGCAAGATATACTTTTGATGCACAATTCTCCCTTAGCAATCTTCCAACTTTTTCACGGATATGAAGCAAGTCACATGGTGCACCCCCCCCCTTTCTTTCCTCCCGCTCGCTATCTCCTCACCATGGTGACGTTTCGGGGGATGGGGAGAATCACTACTTCCGTTAACTTTTTCACTGTTACGCAAAACTGCGTAAATTTCCCATCCACTCCCGTCCGCAAAGAAGTTTCACTTCAAAAAGGTTTTTGTAACTATAATTGCCAAAAACGGGCAACTAAACTTTGCACTTAATGTCATTCCCAACAGGTTCCATGGGCCGTGGGTAACCTAGTGGTTAGGGCATCGGACTCCAGACCGGAGGGCCTGGGTTCGATGCCCGATGCCACTAAATACCACCGAGTATAGACGGAGTACGTGCTCGTTAAATCAGTGGGTCCGAAAGTCTTGTGGGTGGTCGCAGCAGAAACCACGAGTGCAGGGGGCTGGAGAATATTTCCCTCCCCTTCAGTTCCATGCCAAAATTGTGGAGGTGGAGATAGGTGGTATCGCCATCTATCGTTAAGAAGTCCAACCTGTCTCACAGGCAATGGCAACTTTCATTCCTTCCCTGCGGGAAGGACACGACAACAACAACAGGTTCTATCATCATCAGATCTTGTGTCGCTTTTTAGCAGGGGTTGTTCACCCAGGATGCATGAAACCCTGGGGCTGCGAGACAGAAAATGAAAATGAATAAATTAAATTTTAATTAAAAGTACATGAAGGATGTACTCGTTTACTCTGAAAATAGAAGGTAACAGGATATGTTAATAAAAGACAAAGAAGGAATCTATGAGAACTTACGCAAAGTAATTAAGCAAAATCCTCCTATACGTGTGAAAAAGGAACTATCCAATAAATACGAGCCACAAAGAATGTTCAAATGAGTATATAAAAATAAGAGTTTTCAATTTTATACTTTTCAATCTATTATTTCTTTCTCATTGTCTTACATTCGATTTAAAAACTTCAATCTCTAATACCTTTTTTTTTACAATTAATTTGTATGTTGTATATGCAATGCAATTCCCACCGAAAATATCTCATATTCCAAAGCGGGAGTGAGTGCATAAAAAATTTATAGGAGTAATGACCTGGAAAAAGATCGTAACCCTTTCTCTAGAGCAAAATTAATTCAAACTATTTGCAGTTCTCTTGGGAATTTCATTAAACTCTTTCAAACTCGACGTGGATTTATATAAATCATTTAAAATATTTCCAGTTAAAAACTGCATTCGATTTTCAATGAATAAATTTTTTCCGACTGTTCAAAATCTTTTCAAATATTTGATTACAACTCGAAACTTTAATTCTTCACCTTCACTTCATAGAATTACTATTAAGCCAAATTTCGGATTTTATGGGTGGAAAGTGTGACCAGCATAATCAAAGAGATGAAAACTCTTCTAGTTTTCTGTGGTGGTGGCTATTATGGAAACAATGTTAATTGCAGAAATATATATATAGTTGCTTGTTCTCAGAATTTTTTATTATTAAGTATTTTTTTTATTTGCCTCATCGGAATTCCTTTGATAGAAAAATGTAATTTCCATTTCTTTATTGCTTTTTATTTATTTATAAGCTTATTTCTCTTCCATAAATTTTATGTTATACTTTGAAATACATACACACAAAATTTGTTTTGTAATGATACTGGTGATTTGTCTGGAGATATTTAAGTTTTTATCAGTGAACAAGTGTTTTTATTGAAAATCACTTAAGTGTTCAAAACAGTTTCCATTGTTTATAATATTATTGGCTTATTTTAACTTTTACGAGTAATTTAAATTTTATTTCAGATTTGGATTGCATCTTATCTGATAAAAATTTATCAACGAAGTTTCATAAATAAAGTTTATTCATTATCAAAACGTAAATATTATCTCAACCCCATTAAACAAGTTAAAAATTTATTATTTTAATAAAATAAGAAATTCCAATAACTGAATGTATTTGATTATTTTTTATTCACTGTAACTTAATTATTGTTTGATGTTTGCGTACTGTTGTCAAAAAAATGTGGAATTCTCTGAATAACTAAAAAACAGTAAAAACGTTAGCATGTGGACAAAACTGATACCGTTATTAATTGCTTAGAATAAATTTAATTGTGATGAATGAATAAATTGTTATTTAAAAATTTATAATTTTCTCATTCTGGTACTTCATTTTTTTCTGAAAAACTGGTTTCGCATGAGTAAAGTCTAAATTTTAAATTTCGCATAATTCTACTGAAAAGTTTTTAGAGTATAGGGTTTAAAATAGCTCTCTTTTAATATTGAATGAATGTCTCGAATCCTAAACGATATAACTTTTTTTTACTCAATACTTTAAAAAAATATTTATACCAATTTATAGATAGTAATTTTCTAATACAAAAATATTTATTAAAGAATCGAAAGAAGTAGTATTACTAAACATAGTAATGAAAAAAGTGAATTGTAATATGTCAAAATTCTTAGATATTTGGATTTATCATCCCAATAAATCTCTAAACCCAAAATTTTCCCAGGGAATTACCTCCAATAATTCTAACAATAAATAAGGTTAATACAGCAGTGTTCAGAGAGGGTACAGTATTCGGGAATTTTTAGTTACCGATCTTTTTGGGACATGGTGTAAGATTGCGGAGGGAAAAATTTTATGATGTCTCTCTGTTTTACTTTTAAGCTAATAGCATTAATTTTAAAATACCTTAATAAAATATTAAAACTGAATAAAAAACAGTGAATGTTTTGAGTAATCTAGTATAATGTAGCCTTTTAACGATTTTTACCGAATATTTATGGAACTAATGATCCGTTTCCAATTTGGAGTATCAGCTATTTATAATATTCTCTGCCTAATTCTTTAAAAAGACCAGCATCCGCAATGAGAAAATTCTTTT
This sequence comes from Trichonephila clavata, assembly GCA_019973975.1. Classification (NCBI taxonomy): domain Eukaryota; kingdom Metazoa; phylum Arthropoda; class Arachnida; order Araneae; family Nephilidae; genus Trichonephila; species Trichonephila clavata. The sequence goes on along the minus strand of BMAO01015520.1, from coordinate 189,576 downwards.
TAAAAGTTCATTAAATATGTTTTAGGTTAATTAATTAATTAATCCGTTATCATTATAATTTAGTTCTTTACGAATTATTAATGATAATATTTATTTGATCCATTTGCGACAAAAATGACGAAATTGGTTAAGAATGACCTGTATATGTGGAAAGTTCTTATTCATTCTGTAGTTAGATTCTTAATTTCCTTTCAATATGTATCATTTCATATTCTAATTGTTGTTTTCTGTGAAATTGTGAATTGACTTTTACTTTTCCCCTAAAATTTTTCTCTTTCTCTTTTTGTATATATATAATCATTTTTATTTTTTCAAACAAATATTTATCACTCTGGATAAGTATGATCTGGAAATACCAAAACAATATTTGATAAACTTCTTACTTTTTAATTACCCCTATTTTCATTAGCACAATGAATCACATCATGAATTACCTAGTTAAATTACCTGAATCGTTATTATGATTAAAGTATGAATAAATTGTAAATTATTTATTGTAATGTTTAACTACATTTTGAATATTTTTCATTTATTCATTCTAATTCATTACATGTTGTAAGGATCCAATCTGAGCGCCTAAAGGTGAGCGAGAATTGGAAGGAAGACTAGACATACTTCAAAAATAATCTAATTTATTCACAATATTAACCACAATTCAAATTCAATCAATCAGGAATAAGAGATACACCCAATTAATAACTGTGAAGACAATTAACGAGGTACGCGAGATATGAGAATACTTTAGGTAAGTCACTTACTTAATTCAATATCACTGACTTCTTCGCTATTTAATCTAGATTCAATTTCCAGTGACAATTCGTCACCTTAAGTAATTCAATTATCAAATATTAAATATCCTCGATACCCATTCAATTTAATTAATCTCTGCTTCGCTAGCAGTCTATCCTATCTCTCTCCATCTAACCTGAAAACCTAGACCAGAGGTTCCTAAACTTTTTTTGTCTCCTAGACCCTTTGCCTCGTTTTTCGGTTTTGGGTTGACCCCCTACTTACCTAATTATGAATTTTTGAATCAACTTAAATATTTTTTGACAGCTGGTATAGAGCTATACTTACTTTAAAATATTAAAATTTTTAACTGTCGTGAAGTATAGTGTTTAAAGACTAAGACACATGTTAATTAATTAAATAAAAATTTAATTAAAAATTAAAATAACTGTTATATAAAGTAACCGAGCAATAAACAAATGCTTTTAATGGGAGAGATGAATCTGGTGCTTCATCCATTCTGGTGTTTCTAAAATTGTTGATATCCGTTTCTAAATTTTACTTTAAGATCTTCTTAGTGCCTATTCTAATCAGTTCCTCTTGTAATATGATATTTGTTTTTTCTGTCAATGTGACTATATTAATTAATTACCTATACTGTGATATTACCATATATATAGTCAAAACATTTTCAAACCTAGTTTCAAAGTCTGAATAAAGGACATTTAAATGTTGAACGTAGTTTAAAACGTCCTTTTCCTGGCAGATTGTTTGTGACACAAATTGGGAAACTAGAAAAATTCAGGCCATCCAATATTATACTCTCCTTAGCTTAATTATGGCAAGAAACACTGAAATGATGATCCTTGTAACTGCAAATTAACTTCATTAAATTTAGTAAATAAATCTGTTGAATGGATAAATCTGGTTTCCACTTGATTAAATTTTCTTTTAAAATTAAAGTTATGATCTGGTTTAGTGAGAGTCACTATCGTAGACCCCCATTTACACCTCATGGACCCCCAAATTATTTTTTCGTTGACGTGGACCCCCTGCCTGTTGCCATAGACGCCTGGGGGTGTATATAGACCACTTTGGGAATCATTAGCCTAGACTATATATAGTACTTAATTTACATACTCACGTCTTCTTCTCCGAGGAGAAGTTTTATAATAAAATAATTTTTAAAGACCAGAAATTGCCCAAGAGGATTATTAGTGAAATGGTCACGAATAGAACCGTCACAAAGTTTGAAATAAAAGCTTTTAAATTCCATTTTTTTTCCTACAAAAAAATCTTTTAAGATATCCAACTACGTTCGGAACCGTGATTTTTCAAATGCGTATAAACGAACATTTTTTTAATATTTAGGGTCACTTAGATTAGAATATGCATATTCAATTGTTTTAGGGATATTATTAAAATTAAAAATGATTTAAATGCAATATTTTGGTAAAAAATGAACATAGAATTATTTATTTTTCAAATATTCTTTCTTTATGGAAAATGCTTTTGCAATAACAATATTATGCCTATATATAGCTTAAACCTCTGTACAGAGCCTGAACTAGGATTTTGGAAATATATAATTTAAAAATGGATTTATCCATATTTTAATACATCAGAGTGGAGAAAGTTTAACAGAAAAAAACTGATCATTATTTCTATATTGGTAGTAACTCTGAAAATATCGTGAATTTTCCAAAAGTCGTTGCTCAGGCCCTGAGGAGAAGTCTTAGCAAAATATAAGCAAAATATTATTATTATAGAAACATTTTTCATAAAAGGAGAATGTTTTGAAAAAAGGTCATTCTAAGTTTATTTTTTGCCAAATTATTGCATTTAAATAATGTTTTATTTTAATAATATTCTTAAAACAATTTTATACTTAATATAGCAAAATAAATAAAGTTATGTACTCTCATTTACAAATCTCGCTAAAATATGTGGTAAAATCTATGATCGGGATATCTTTGACACAGACAAAATATAAGCAATTAATTAGTATATTGTGTTAGAAAGTTTCGATGTACTAATTTTTTACTGCACATTTTAATGTGTACAACAATTCTTTTCATAGTTATCATATTTGAATAACGTTATCGATACTCACGAACTCTGTGAGACATTTATTCAGAAATAGAATATCAAATAAAGTATTTAGTATTGATGTTAATTTTTTTTATTTGTATCACAGACAAACAAAACAGCAATATTGATTTAAGTGGCTTAAAAATAGTTTAAAATTTTTTTTATCCATTAATTATTTTTGTTTTGTCAGAATGTAAGCCAACCAGAAGGAATGCATTCCCGACTTGGAATTAAGAGGGTTCACCAATGTGATGGGTCTAAAAAATAAAAAAAATTTTTTTTTCCACAAATTGCTTCCTTAACATGTTTAGAATACGGTGGTAAAGTGGTTTCTTAAAATTCGAAGTTGTTAAAAGGAGAGAGAAGCAAGTGTTAGAAGAGCAGCTGTTCGGAGCGCTGAGCTGGAGAGCCTATTGTGCACAGTCGGCTTGATACCATTGACCCTTCTATACAAATATACGTTCATACAAGTATAGACAAGTTTGTAAAGGTTTAAAAGGAAATATCTATAGTTATTGAATATTTCGTCGAACTTGTTTTAGTATGCGCCACCAGGCATCGCCGATTGAGGGTAAATTAAGATTTTCATTCTTTTAAGCGGACTTTTGAAACTTGAAACGCGTTTTTCTCAAAACTATGTTCAAACTTTCCTCCATATCTCAAAAACGGTTTGACCAAATGACTTCAAACTTATAGGGTAGACTCAGCACATATATACGCACCAAATGAACTACGATCATTCCAAAATTCAAAATATTTCTATATTTTATAACAAAAACATAACAAAAAAACCCCTGTAAAATTCGAAACTTTTTCTTCAAAGATCTGCCAAAAACCCAATTTTTGATATTTTCAAATGAGTATAGTCCATTCTGTGCATTTAAGCTTATAGATTAAAACGCCGTTATTTTTTATTTTTTATTTCAGATAAGCCAATCAGCCAGAATCGTGGAGGAAGTGAGTATTAATTTTTTTCGAGGGTGGGTGTGTTCAGAGCGCTATAACTCACTCTCCATTGGATATTTTTGGCTAAACATTTATATACATACTCTTAAAATACATATAAATAAATGATGAAAAATTTTAAGTTCTATCTTTTTACTGGTCGTTAAAATTTTTTTTTTCTAAAAATGCTTAAAAAACGGGCCGTCACATGGGTGAACACCCTCAACATGCATCTTTCGCATGTTATTATAGGCAAGTTATTCATTGACATATTTTTTCGGAAAAAATTCTATCATCATATTGATACGCATCAAAAGTACAATTAAATTCCGTACGGATTTCCCAATTATAGCACGTGTACCTTATGTACCCGTTTTTCGAAAATGTAACACATGTTGTAATACCGTAATTATATCCAAAAAGAATAATGAACGGGTGATTCGATTACTGCTGATGTGAAGAATTTCACCATAATGAACGAATGGAAATATTTTTAGAACGCAATTAAATGTGGATTTTCACAGAGAAAGAATATGCTATTAACATATTTTAGTTAATCTTTGAGTCTTCCATTTTCTTGGGAATGAAGGAAGATCTGAATAAAAGAAAAACACAAAACTTGATTCAACAGATGGTTCAGAAATTTCTAAATTTTGAAATACTAGTCTGGCTCTATTGTTTTAATTTTTGAGGAAATGACAGAAACTTCAATCTAACCTTTTTTGAGGAATTTCATGGGAATTTTGAAAAACTAATTTAACACTTGCTCTCTTTTTTCATTATGTGGGTTTTTTTTTTTTAAATCTGAGATACAGTCGACTCTCGATAATTCGAAGTTGGAGGGACCAATGAAAACTTCGAATCATCAAGAGGGTAGGAGAAAACTCCCAAAATACATGCAGAGAATTTTTTTTTCTTACGCATTTTAGTTTATATATATATAAAGCTATGTAATAAAATAACAATTGTACTTATGTATACAATTATTTTAAAGTATTTTTAAAAAGTACATATTATATACACAGTATAAATATGATACAGAAGTTAAAAGTTCTGTATTAAAAAATATATTTATGTGTTAAAAACAATTATTAAAAGAATACATACTGTACATGTATTTAATTAATCTTTTTTGACGAAAAAACCTGTTTTTTTAAAAATCTGTTTAATATGTGTGTGTTATCGGTTCCCTCAAACACTGTCTCCAACTAAATTTGTTCTTCAAGGCAGGATCCAGTCCGGCCCATGCCCTATATAGTGCCACATGCCAAATCACACAGAGGAGCCATAAGTCGTCATGTCACTCCGATGCAAAATACATAATCCTAAGCATCGCTTCTTCACAATAGCGGACCATTCTTTCTCAGCACATGTGTAGCAAGGCAATGTGTTTAACGAAATATAGGGACAGCTGACAGCAAATGCGGCCGGTCTATTGTCCACTTGAAAAAGGGAAGCAATAAAAATGTCTTTTTGCTTGAGGAACAGGGGAAAACAAAGGGATGACAGACAAATGGTCATCAAAGGGTCTAAGTTACAGGGGAAACACTCCGAAACAAAACAACAAAAAACATATAAGCTCCAACCTGTTTGCTACAGAACTCTACATGATAATGAGTATCCGAATTATCGAGAGCTATATACGATAACTTCGAATTATCGCGTGTTATAGTCTCGCCAGCCCCTAGATTTTACTTACAAGTATTGAGTGTACCAAAACGTATTGTTTTAGTTCGAAATATCAAGAGTTTTTCTAGGGGCTGAGCATATACTTCGAATTAGCGAGAGGTTTGTATCATCGAAGGTTTGAATTAGCGAGAGAGAGATGACTGTATTACATTTCTGTAGATTTTGGATTTTCCCAAAATATTTCGTTTTATCTTAGTGAATTATTTTCAGTTGACACAAATTAATTCATTACATAAAACTATAAATTCTAACCACATTACCATGATACTAATAACGAGCTTTTATACATTCTCATTCCTAATTGTTTTAGCAATATTCTTCAAAATAAATAAAATAAATCGGATTTCTTTCTGAAATATATAAGAAGAGTATTACTTATAATAATCTGTTTAGAAGTACTAAAAAAAGTTTTTACTAAACACAACCGTACTTCTGATTAGAACATAAAATAATAATTTCATGAGTCTTTCGAAAGAGACTGATATTTTGAAAGTATTTTTTATAACCAAAATTTTTTACATAAACTATTATTATATATATACGAATTGCTTCTAATCTATACAGGTTTGTAACTATGAATGAGAGTTTGATGAAAAAACCGGAAACTTTGACAATAGAAATAAATTTAACAAGTAAGATTCGTTTACTTGCGTTTAATATTCAGCATACATTTCAAAACGAAATTAAAGAGAAGTTTTAACTATGCTATAAAATCCCTCAATAGATAAATCTTCCTTCCTCTTTCTTTCTTTTTAAATTTTAGATAGTAAATAATTCTCTTTTAAAAAAAGAATATTCTTTGAACAATTTTAGATAACAAAGATATGTGAAAAACTATTAAAAAGAATTTAACGGTACAAGTATGGCTTTTTATTCAAAGAAATTTGGAGTGAGTGAATATTAACGTCGCACTGATTAGCAACACGAGGGCTTTTGGCGACGGTCCGCGTAATTTTGAACCATGGTCAAGTGACGCGGACGACACCTGAGCTGGCACCCCCTCTCCTAACTACCACACCACACCAACGGGAGGACGTTTGAGCTCTCGACAGATTTAACGTGCATCGCACCCCTACACGGCGGATCTTTAGTGGTACTGGGATCGAACTCATGACACGCTAGCCATGATCCGATGCCTAGACCACTTGGCCACCAAAGAAATTTGGAAGTAAATGAGTATGTTTAAAGAGTTCAGAACATTTTTGTAATGTTGAATAAAAAAACCAATTGTAATGTCAAAATTTTAGTTAACTACTTGAGGATAAAAATATATTTATGTTTTGAGAAACTTTATATGTTTAAAACTCAAATTAGTTTTATTGAGTCAAATTCATAAAAGTCTTTCATTTTCAGCATGATCAAACATCAAATTTTCAAATTAAGTCTGCAGCTTTAAATAACACTGATAAACAAGACATTTTTTTCATGGGAAATTTTAAGAAAAATTAAACAACCATACCATTGAAAATGAACATTTTAGAAAACGTTCATAAAAAAGGAAAATTTGTTCGAATTTCTGAGATATTTGCTTTTAAGTCTACCACATGACGCTATTTTATAGCCCTCTAAAAGGCTTCTTTTCTACTCGGCTACAACTTATTTCACGAGTGTAAAATTTCTGAAAATACGCTGAAGATAAATTTAATATTCTGCTGTACTTTCTCCCAAACTGATATTATAATAACCCAAAAATACGTTTAGTTCATTTTACAAAAATAAGAACCAACTGTAAATTTCTATTCTATTATTTTTATACACTCAAGAGTGTATCCAATTGAAATATTAGAATTAAATTTAAGAAAAAAATAAGAAATTCAATTTTTATTTATCAATGCAATTTTTCTTTCAATCAATTCAATGCAATTTTTTAAAATCGTATTTAAAATACAATATTCAAAGATAAGTAATCATAAATCAAAACTGATATATTATATCAAATTTTCCTAACTTTTCTTCAGTAACAAAAGAACTCACGATTATTAATAAAATTTAGCCATTAATTTCCTCTTTTTCAGACATTATGATAGTTTTGACCTCTTTAGGTGGCCACGGTAGTCTAGTGGTCAATGTAACGGACTCATGACCGGCGTGTTCTGAATTCCAGCCTAGTACCGCTGAAGCCCCACCGTGTAGTGGGCGATGCACGTTAAATCTTTCGAGGCTCAAACGTCCTTCCTGTAGTGTGGTGTGGAAGTTAGGAAAGGGGGATGTTAGCTCAAGTGTCATCTTTGTCACTTGACCATAGTTCAAAATTACGAGGTCTGTAGTTAAAAACCCTAGAGCTACATTAATATTCCCTCATCAGTCACTTGACCTCTTTAAAAGACTTCTACTTTGGTATAAATTTCATTATAAAAAGTTCCGATTACAATTGAATCGCAATTAATGCATTACGCTTACATGTTATTGAAGTGTTCGTCAAACATTAGTTACGATAAATTGTTCTGTAAGATTAACAACTTTCGTAAATTATAAATACTTATATAAATACCAAATTTAACAATATGGTTTTGTTTTTTACTTTAAAAGAGTTGTTGATCAGATATTTTATTACTGTTTGAAAATTTATGGCTTCGTATTATTCTTAAAATGTTTTCTCGTCTTCTTTCAGCGAATCAAGCCTGCTTATTTTTAGTATCCTTGCTCAAATATCTAACATCAAGCAATACATTTTCACAAAGGGAGTTTAGGCTTAATAAAAAACAAACAAATTAAAGAAAAAAACTTTTCTTTGCTTACAAAATAGCTTTTTGAATGAGTATTTGTTTCTATATTTGGTACGACGCTGCTCTCGGTAGTTTTAATACATTAAAAAATGTTGTAAGGTTTATTCAGAGATCAAGCTATGTATCAATAAAAATTAATTTCCCATAATATTTCTTAATTTTATATTAATTTTTTTTAATATATAGACATTCAATGGTTACATTTAAAACAAATTGTTTTTAAAATATTAACATTTTATCCTTTTAAAAATGAAAATGTAATCTGAAATATTAGATAACATATACAAATTTACAAAAAAAATAAGTTGAAGTATTATTTAGAACATTAAAAATTATATCAGTGCTTTTAATTTAAGCAAAAATTGTAGGAAAAAAGATACGTGTATGTATTTTTTCCTCTCTCTTCGCAGGAAAATTTTAATAGCTAACTCAAGTCAACTTTTCTGACCTCCGGTGATATTTCTTCTAGTCATTCATGTTGTTTCTCATTGACAACTTTCCAAACATTTTATGTACCGTAGCACATTTAAAGGATAATTCTGACAGAACATTGAATGAGAGATATCAAATCAAAGTTTTAATAAAAGAACTTGTGAAAACACATCTAACAGTGCAACTGACATATAAACAAAAAACCAGATGGCTTACCTCGTTAAAGTTAATGCTATATTTGTTATTATTATTATTTTTATTCCGATTCTATTATTTATTTATTAAACAGTTTTCTAGCTCTATACCCACGCGAATCTTTGAAAATTCTGCGAGCGACATATTAAGGACATATGCACATACCCCTTCTTCCGAAACTCGTTTGATGACCAAATGAGCGAAAAAGAAAGGGAATTAAATGTAGGTCAGTCCCGTGTAGACAGAAACTTGTCTATCAAATTTTCTTCTTTTCACTTTAAGGCTAGGATGGAAAGCACACGCTTAGCTGCAGCACTTAATTGCTAGTCCGTTCGTGTTGACCATAAGCATTCTTGCCGATCTTAGATTAGTAAGGTTCCGAAACTCAGAGCAGCGTGAACGTTTGCCATGGGTATCTACAACTGAGACTTATCCATCAGGCAATCTACCTGTTTTCTCTCTACCTTTTAAACTTTTGATTGTTTCTGAAGAGAAAGCATTGTTTCAATTCGGTAACGCTTAACGGAGCCGGTTTGTTATTGTTTTCAGTCATTCCGATCAAGGCAGTTCAGTAACAGTGTTGTGCAAACTAAGAATTATCGAACTTGATTTATTGTTAATATTATAATATAATTACAAAATAAGAATTGGTTAAATTTTTTAAAGATAGACTCGGCTTACTTTCAACAAAATTTTTAGAAATTAAAAAGATTGTAGTAGTTGTTTGGAAGAGGCTATTAACATAATTTATTCAAATCACGATGTATATTTGCTTCATATTCGCTCTGATATTTTTAAATATTGAAATATCTAAGGAGTGTGCCCTGCCTTTTTGGTGGACAGACCAGTACCACTTCCAACCATTCTATCAAGTAACTGGACAACCAAAGACCTCTTACAGATACCGTGAAACATTTCACAGATCTGATCCGAATAATTATCTTCATGTTCAAGAATATAGCGAATATACTTGGTGGGAACATGATACATCATCGAATAGCAAAGAAACCAAGCTCTCACCTGATGACATTCGTCATATGACAATGTAGTCTTCTCCAAAGATGGTAGTATCAATGGAATAATTCCTGGAAAACGTGGAATGCCTTCTAGAGGTGTGGATTTTAATTCAATGTTTTCTAGAGGTATTGGGGTAAAAGGAGCATTTCCAAGAGGTGATGACACTAATGGAATGTTCCCTAGAGGTGACAATACAAATGGAATGTTACCAAGAGGTGACAATACAAATGGAATGTTCCCCAGAGGTGACAATACGAATGGAATGTTCCCCGGAGGTGACAGTACGAATGGAATGTTCCCTAGAGGAGACGATACAAATAGAATGGCTCCCAGAGATGATACTAATGGCATGATTCCCAGAGGTACTGATAATGACAAAGAATTGAATCATAGAGATGGTGATGCTAATGGGATGGTTACCAGTACAGACACTGATGGAATCGTTACTCGAGCTGAAACTAATGGAATAGATATTAATGGAATGGTTACTCGTGCAGATACTACTGCCATGAATACTGAAGGAGATTCAAATGGCATAACAATGACTGAGGATATGAATGGAATTATGACTGAAGAAGAAGATAGACGAACATCTGAAGTCACTCCTGGTATAGAAATCATCAATCCGGATAGAGAAAGGAATGAAAACGAAGCCATTGAAATAGCTAAGAATGAAGATATTACAGAAAATGATTTAGATACAAGTGGTGCATCCAAATCCTCTTCTGAACTAAGAATTAAAGAGCCGAAAAGTAGTGGTGGTTTCTTAAGTGGTTGGTTTGGTAGTAAAGTCGGAAATGAAACTGAACCATGTAAAGTAACTGAAACAGATATCCATTCTCTCAGAAGTATGATCGAGAGGATGTTCAGCAAGCCAAGAGAGCATGTCATAAATCCGGAGACCAAGGAAAGAGCCCGAGAAGATATTCTAACCAAATTTCGTAACTACGGACTCCAGGTTTGGACCCAAAACTTCACTACTCCACCGATAAAGCATCCTGTAAGTACTTTTATTCTCTGATTTTATATTGCATTATGAGAATCTTAGATTCATTTATTTCTTAATGGTTTTATATTTTTCTGTTAAAAGTATAATTATGTATACATATATAAATTTTACTTAATGTATCTAACTACCCTAAAATTGTGAATTTTGCCAAAAATTGACAATTTTTTTTTATGATTTTGCTTTATAGGCCACCTTATTGGCTTTATAAAAATACCAAGTTTATTATTTTCCGTTCACTGGAACAAAAACTACAAGTATTTTAGTAAAAGTAGATTACTTTGAGTAAGATATGTCATATTTTAAAACGCGTTTTACTCGAAATATTTTTTTTTAATGCTCAAACGGGGACAGTAAAATGCTAAAAAAGTTTTGAAAATAATTAACTGAAATTTTTTGTGTGTGTTTTGTATAACAGTAGAAGTGTTTTAACTTTCAGATTTATCAATCACTGGATTATTACAAAATTTACAGTATCTTATGTTAATATAATAACTGTGTTCTTTTCAGTAATTTCATATAATAATTAAGATAAAGTGCTCTAGATTTTGTAAAAATTAAAATATCTTTTATCCTGAAGGTCATTTCAAAAATGAATAACATAGCAACACATCAGAATTGAAAAATTGAAAGTTTGCTTATAAACTTTTGGTACAGATTGGGCCGCGTTTATGTTATTTTTTGTAAATTTTTACCCATTTTTTCCCCATTTTAGTAATAATTATTTCTTTTTCTCTTCTAAATTTTAGCATATTTTTCTTAAAATGCACTAAACAAATCTAAAAACCATAAAGAATTTCCCATATCTCCATTTTTTTAAAGAAAAGTTGTCGCAAGTAGTCGGATATCCCTTAATGGTTTTATATTTTTTCATTGAAAGTATAATTACGTATATATATATAAAAATTTTACTTAAGAATTATTATTAATTTGAGAGATGTGCATATTTATATTTTTTTATCTCAAATATTAATACTTTTTGTTTTAGAAAGCTTAAATATTTTGTCAAGTTAATTTAAATACTAAATAATTAATACATTGAAAAAGTAAGCTTAGTCTTGTACTTTTGGCAAATCAGCACATCGTAAGAATTCGAGAGTAAGATAAAATTTTTAGTCAGAATATGTAAACAATGGTACTGCGGAACAAATCATTGTTGCAATGGAAAAATTGTTGTACTAATGTTTGTCAGAGCAAATTTTTGTTTAGTGTGATTCTTCATGCAATCACTGTACAATTTTTCTAGTTAATTATTTTTGTCAAAAAAAAAAAATCCATGAAAATTTTATGAATTGCATTAACAAAGCATTGAGTGTTAATTTTTTTCTTCAATTTTTTGCTATAGAACCTAATTAATACTGAATATATTTCGAAACTGTAAACAAAAACCGTAAACAGGATTATAGAAAATGATTTAAATAATGGCAAGGAAAAGAAGATCGGATGAATAATTTAAATTTACGCAATCAACATAGTTAAAAAAACTTATTGCACAATTTATTAAATACAAGTTTGGCAGATGTTGCTATCACGTTTTTGAACTGAAAAAATTAATGCAGCATGTTTTTAACGTTAGGCAAGCTATGAATTATAGAAATGATACGATCGTACCAATGGCTGCTTTGGAAAAAATCCTTATTAAAAAAACAGCAACACAGATTTGAAAGAAAAAATATAAATTATACTTTATTGTAATGTATGAATGAGTTCTGTGTCATGCTAGATCAAAATCGTGAGATAGTGATCTTCATTTTAATATGTTACAAAATAATAACATTTATGCCGTAAGCATCTAATGCATGAAGTTGCTTATGCTAAATTGAAGAGAGTTGTAAAGCATGCGTATTAGTAGCGCATGTCCTGAAGTCAAGTAAAGGTTTTATTTAATTGAATCTTTAAATTTTTATAAGGACATTGCGTATAATGAAATAAATTTTTAAAAAAGCGTTTCATGTATTATTTTAAAAAGCAAATTACTTTAAAAAATCTAACCTTTCTTATTAACATTTTAATAAATATCTTTTCTACTATTTAATTTGGAGATTTCATTTATAAAGATTAAATTTTGCAGCTTCAGAGAAGTTATATAAAATATGAGAAATCTCTGAATGTTTGCTGTAAAAAAAAATATGTTAATTGTGAACTGCAACTGAAGAACATGAAATATTTTCTCAACAGAAAAGTAACAAATTTGATTTTTTTAAAAATCCAATATTCCGTGGAAATACTTAGGCAATAGTAATCATGACGTTTCAATTTATGTGGAATTCATGAAACAAATCTTCATTGAAAAGATTCACATTAAAAATCTTTTTATTAAAGTTTCTACGATACTATTGATCTATTTTCCAACGTTTCAAACGAAAAAATTATGTTTAAGATACACGAACATTTTTAATTACTGTATTGTTAAACATTGTATATTTTAATATTTTAATTTATACTTAATATATATCTTATAATATTCTTTATTTTTATATAGATATTAAAACTTCTAGGTTTCTCATATTTGAGTTTAATAAATTATTACAAAAGATATACTAAAATAATACTTTTTAAGCTTCAGTTTATATTCTATTTATCTTTAAATTTAGAAAATCAATCCTCAAAAACCATTCAAATCATTCATCGGAATTCATCTATATTGTTATTCCATTTTATTTGCTTGAGTTTTAAAAATGCCAATTATCAAGGATAGTTCTTTGAAAGATTTTCTTGTTTTAATTGTGTCTCTCTTTTTGTAATTTTGTTTTTTAAAAATCGTTAACGATGAAAAGGCTCAATTCTAGAATGACTCGAACTGTAGAAATTCATGTTAGAACTATTTTCTTTTGAAAAATTTGTGTTTATGATTCATAATCCCAACTAATTGGGTTCAATCATGTTAGAAATGTAATTAGTTATGACAGCATATTAACGTACGGGGTATTAAATTGTATTATATAAGTTTTAATTCTGGTTATTTTATTGGCGTATAAGCCATTATGCTCTAAAATAAAAGTAAACAAAATGAAACACAATCAAGCGTGACCCGAGTTCTCAATAATAAGGAAGTAATTTCTTAAAAACATAACAAACTCTCAGATATATTTTTTAAAACTATTTTATTAATACCTTATGTTTCACTCTAATTTTTGCTAACTTTTGTTTCAATGATGATTTTTTTTCATACTTAATGATTACCTCTCCCGTTTTACCAAAAATTTAAAATCAATTTGTTAAAGATTTCAAACGAAGTCATAAGCATTGTCTATCATCTGTTTTGCATAGCTTCTTTTAAATATCCTGTACTTTCTTCTTTATTAGTATTTAACACACTGGAATTTTATGAAATATCTTCTTTTTGTGTGTTTCAACTTTTTTCGCCGTTTTTACAAGGTTTATTAATTAAAGTTGTTTCATTATAAATACAAAGAGTCTAAAAAATTAGTCATAACAATCATTTATTAATGCCACATTTGAAAATACAGAAATGGTACTATAAATAAAGATACGTGCATTATTTACGGATAAATGAAGATGCGATGCACACCTCTTTACTAGCAGAACTGTGCTGTGACTTAATCATTACATTGCATATTCATGTTAGTTTGAAAATATATTTCGCAAATTTATATTTTTTATATACGGAAACCACATTTTTAGTCTAGAAAAGACATTTAGCGCTTCAAACATCAAAAACTACTAAAGTATCCGACTTGCAACAACTTTTTTTTTAAAAAAATAGAGATATGGGGATTTTTTTGTGGTTTTTATATTTGTTTAGTATATTTTAAAAAAAATATGCTACAATTAAGAAGAGAAAAAGAAATTATTATTACTAAAATGGGGGAAAAATCGGTAAAAATTTACAAAAGTAAAAAAAATTACAAAAGTAACATAAGCACGGCCCATTCTCTGTATCAAAGGTTTATAAACAAATTTTGAATTTTTCAATTTTGATGTGTTGCTATGTTATTACAACACATCAAATACCTTCAGCATAAGATATATTTTATTTTTTACAAAAACTAGAGCACTTTATTTTAGTTATTATGTGAAATTGCTTAAAATAACAGTGATTATATTCACATAAGGGACTGTAAATTTTGTAATAAAACAGTGATTGATAAATCTGAAGGTTAAAACACTTCTACTATTATACAGATCATACACAAAAAATTTCAGTTAATTATTTTCAAAAAATTTTGAGCAATCGCTGTCCACGTTTGAGCATTTTGAAAAAAAAACACATTTCTAGTAAAACGCGTTTTAAATTATGACATATATATCTTGCTTAAAGTAAAGGCATCTGCTTTTACTAAAACACTTGTAGTTTTTATTCTA
This sequence comes from Trichonephila clavata, assembly GCA_019973975.1. Taxonomy (NCBI): domain Eukaryota; kingdom Metazoa; phylum Arthropoda; class Arachnida; order Araneae; family Nephilidae; genus Trichonephila; species Trichonephila clavata. The sequence goes on along the minus strand of BMAO01015520.1, from coordinate 174,420 downwards.
GAGCACGAAAAATAATAAACTTGGTATTTTTATAAAGCTAATAATGTGATCTATAAAATAAAATTTAAAAAAATTGTGAATTTTTGGCAAAATTCACAATTTTAGGCTAGTTGGATACTTTAAGATAAAAAATGTGTAACATTTTATTTTAACTTATTTTACTGTAAACACAAAAGGAAGGTATTCAACCCTTATAGACCAACAAATTTTTAATTTTTTCCCCAGGGATTAACCCTCGGCGCTTTCGCATTTACGCGTTTCTTAGAAAGTAAGCCCCCCCCCCCTCCCTACAAGAAAGATTTGTATACGCTGTCTTCAACTTAAAGCTTAATGAATTAATAAATTTCAGCTAAAACTCTTAAAATTATTTATTTATTTCAATGAACATTGCATTCGAATTTTTGTTTTCAAATCAAGTAAACCTCTAATGTAGCTAGCTTGGCGACCATGAAATTATTGCTTATGTCATTTTGAAGTTTCAACACACTAAAACATTTAAAGAAAATTAATTATATGTATAAATAAAATCGAAAAAAAGAATCAGTAATCTTTTTAATAAGGAAATTGCGTGTTTTATTATCGTATAGAGAGAAATAAGTTTAGCTTTAAAAATTGAAACAACCAGTCTATTTTAAATGTTACGAAAAATTGATATGAATAAATAAATAAATTGGGTACCTAAATTTTTAATTTTTGTATTTATTTATTTATTTTTTGTTTAATAATGCTTTACTACAGAATTTAATGTACTTAATTCACATCACGAAAAATTAATAAGAAAGAAGAACTCCCTCTTAATTTCAGTAGTTGTGAATTCTTATTTTTTTCAAGAATTCAATAAGTTATTGTTATTCCATATCAGAATGATTTCCATTCTTATTGAAATTCTTACATTTTGAAAACTTACATTGAATTCTATTCAGTTACTTATTCAAACATGCATCTACTATTTGATGAAATCTATCTGAACATTAAATCAGGGTTTGTAAAGAAACTTATTCGGCCAGAAATAATGATTTGAATCGAAATTTATTTTTAACTATAAGGTACTTCCGTGATTTAGTTCACGAGATTATAGGTAATCCTTTTAAAAGCGTGTTCATGTTTCTTGTTCACAGTTGGGTCAACTTACTCGTCTGCTGTCGATCGTCGTTGTATTAGTGGTTATTCAACTCTCCATTTCTTTCTTTTTTTAAAAAAAAATTCACGCGTGTTTAACTAGGTCATAGATGGGCAAATTTTAGGAGTGGGCCAGGAAAGAAAAGGAAAAATGTTTGTGTGCTGGGATGGTGTGATTTATTATAAAACGAAACAAAAATTACATAATAGTAATTTTGAAAATTTTTTAATACTAATGCTCCGATTGTGCATTTCGTGTGTTCTTCAATTTTTTAAAAAAAACTAAAATAATATTTTAAAATAATTTGTAAAATAAATATTTTTTAACTCAATATAAAAAACAAATAAGTATATTTTAATAATCTTATGCATATTTACTGGGATGGGATCCCTTTTTTATGCACTTGTGAAGAGTTTAAAGCAATTTCTATGTAAATTCTTAGAATTACATTTTGCATATGCAAAAAAATATACAAATATTTTTGGAAATATTCACACATACAAAAAATCGATCATATCTTTAAATGAATTTTAAACACGGATTCCCAAATTTCAATACTATTGCTTTAAATTGTGTTAGCAGAGAACTATTAAAATAGAATCGATCTTTGCCGTGGACATCATCTGAACTAGATGTTTGAGGATGAAACATTTTATTTTTAAACTTTCACAGAAAAATAGTATTCTTGTGCTGGATATACTTGCGTAACTGTTAAACTAGATTACAGAAATGGAAGTTTCAAGCTAATGTGGAGTTTAATTTTATTTATTTTTAGATAATTTTTTAAATAATGCTTTTAAATTTGATTATTCCTTTTCTTTTTGTTTAAGTTGTTGTGCAAAGTGTATTATCTTCAGTTTCTAGGATGTTCCTAGATTAGACTGAGAACCGCAACATATCGGAATAAGTCTTTAGATATAAAAAAGGTCCATGGTTTAATTAACAAAGATAAAACATACATATTTTGATGCAATATGACCCTTTAAAATGTTCGAATGTATATAATAATTAACACATTAGTTAAATGTCCATTAAACAAGGTATAGAAACAAAATATGCAACAAAGCCATCGAGAAAATTTTATAAAAGCGTTAAATATGATTCTTTTTATTACATAGTGAGTTAAAATATAACGATTAATATGGCTATTGTTTTTACATCAGTAATATTGAAAGTTTTGCATTTTAGAAGGAATTTAAAGCACTAAGCATCACGATTAACAAGTCTAATTTTTAAAAACTTGAATAAATTATTTAGAAACATATTTTTATTGCAAATGAAATATTTTTAAGACTGTTGCGGAAAATTATATTTTATAGGTCAGATTAAATTAAAGACTAAAGTAGAATTCATGATAAATTAATTGGTTGACACTACGTTGCAACGAGCGACTAGATCGAATAAAACAAAACTTCCGGCAAAACTGAAGCCTGATTTAAAACCAGGTAATGTACTTTGTGAAATACATAATATGTGAAATACACCGGATCTACTTGTACTTAACTTGTATTTTTATTAGTTAGCTTAGTACAAGGAGAAAGTCTCAATTTTTGTTAACAATGAGATCCTTTTTTGTATACTTTAGAGAATTTTTTAAATAAAATAAAAGGAAAAGGATAAACTTTGATGTAAAATATCTGAATATGGCTGAATCGAGGTTCATAAAGTAAAATTCATACTTGATATTATTTTTCCAAGATAGCTTTCTCTCGACAGGTTTTTAAGCCAACTTTAGTAAATAAGATTCAGAGCAAGTGTAACTAAAACCTGTTGGGAATTATAATGAAAATCCTCAATAATTTATCATTAATGAGACTCAGAACCATTTAATCAATGAAGATCTTAAACATATACTTATGTACATTAAAATAAATCAATCCCTAATATATTAATCGAGTATTTAATCTCAAACATGTCAAGAAACATCTCATAATAACAATCCTGAATAGTAGCAGATCGATGGTTTATATTGTAAGAACCATACGACACCATAGAACTCTACAAACTTTATGCAAATTAGATGGCGTGTCTAATAGAGTATGACTAATTTATTCTCTTATGATCTGCCAGGAAATTCGTGCAGATACAGAAATCTAAGGCAAGCAGTATGAAGGTTTAAGAAAAAATCTAATGACAATTTCTAAAGGATAGTTTGAAAATACAGAGAAAAGTAGGGAATCATTTGTCAGCTTTATTCTTATAATAGCAATTAATTTACGGAATGGTGTTCCTATTTTCGAATCGAGCATAAAGCATCTAACATGGAAGTTCTTTTCAACCTTGCTATGCGATTGAAGAGCCTAACATAGGTTGTAATGTCAAATAATAATTTTGAAATTTCAACAACTTAGCTTTTCATAAATATTAAATGATCTATATACTCATGTTCTATTAAATAATTCAAATAATAACTCATTTCAATATTTTTACCTAAAATAGAAATATTTCCCATGCTTATAAACGATAGTTATATTTATTCGCAAAAACTCACTGTGTTTCAAAAAGCAAACATTCAGAGTGATGAAAAATGTTCATTTCATTTTTTTTATATGAATAAATGAATCCATTTAGCATATTAGCCTAAATCAATGCCTACGCAAACCGACCAATCTAACTGTTTACTTAATTATACTTGGGAAAAGAAGTTAGATTCTTTGCGGTGTTTTCATGTTAAACCGGTATAGAAACCAATTTTTCTTAAACTTTCCATCAACACTGCGAATTCGTGAACTATTATTTTAGATCGGTAGTTATCTACTATATCCTTGAGATCAAAACATGGTTTTACTTTTAGAAATTATATTTAAAACTTGGATTATTTTGATTTTGTTGAATGATTTTGAATATTTATTTTATTTAAACATTTTGCTTCTAATTGCATAGTACAAAGTTAATGATCCGGAAATTCTTAATATTCTCACATTCACAAAATGATGAATTTTGGTGTGAAATTTCAGAATCATTTTCGAATTTCGAAATTAGAATACAAAATCACGTGATATAAAAAATAGAGGAAAATATTTTCCTTTATTACTTACAACTTCCCGACAATTTCTTTGTATAATTTATTACTTACGGATTTCAAAACGTGAACTGAAATTTACAATTTATTTTTATTTTTATTTTAAATTTAGGTATGTTTGAGTTTTAGTTCGATGGAAATTTTTATAAAAGCAATTATTTTGAGTAAGTACTTATAATGCTTTTAAGGTGTGCCTTCGTGATTTGATGTGTTTCGTCCCATGAATTTATCAATTTCTATAAACGAATTTTTAAATATGTATTTATGTTCTCAAACCTTTTTAAGGTATTTATATTTTAACATCTGTATCATTATATTTTATAAACAAAAAAGCAAATAATTTAATTTATTAATTATTTATGTAATCAAGCTGCTTAATAAGCTGCTCTACTGGCCATCTGGAATGCAACACCATAAAGGACGAAATTTGGCATAGTTAAATTTATTTGACAAATAACATAAAATATAAAGGTGAAATGATTTACATAATAACCCTTTCGACTTATGAAACTCGAAGGAATTAATATTTGTGTAACGCGTGTTCTTTACATTAGAAAAGTGCTTCATGGGTTTCGTTCATGGGGTATCAAAGTTCACTAGTCTACGCACCGTGAACATTATTTGCGGCAAATGGTAATAGACTGGACCAACTGTTGATAATGCTCGTCATGAATACAGGTTAGGAAAATACGTGAGTCAAGACAGCAATGCAATTTAGCGAAAAATAAGGAATTAATGAATTAGAGTACCTTATGCAGCGAACCGGAATAAAACTGTTTGCGCCAGTTACATTCAGTCTTATTCAGTTTTTAAATATGTATATGACGATAACATGATCATAACATTTCGAAACACAAATTGAATATTCATTAAAAAATTCCAATTTGTGGGTAGACACATCGCCGATTTTGATCAGAGCCAAAGTTTCTTCAATCAACCAAAGTTTCATACGGACTGATTGAATATCCCATCGGTTAGGGAAGTGTCACTTAAATCCCTTTAGATGTCGAAGGTCACCAAACACTGGCAGATCTCTTTTAGACCAGCTAAAGCGTGGAGAAAAGGCAACATTAAGGTAAGGGACGAGCAACTAGTTTCAAGACTCCAGAACTAGGGTGTTTGTTAAAGTATCGAAATATACTTGGGATGTAGGGTAAATTCTAAGCACCTCCAAACAAATATCAGATGAAAGGACTAGTATACAAGAGTCAGGCAATCTCACGCTACGGTACTTCCAGACTTGAACAGATTCATCGTGATCTTGTAGGTCCAGAAAATGTGAGTTCGTCAGATAATTGTGTCGTCGGTTTGACATAAGAGTAATCATTCACCGAAACAATGCAGGCCACTTGTATCCCAGTCCAAGATAATCACATCAAGTGAACACCTTGCTGATATTCTTTTCTGCTGTAGACGTTGTCGAAACTACACTTGATAGCAAGCTGAATACAGGCAATAATTCTTCAGCTTCGGTTTTAATGATTTGATTCATCCATTGCCACATGCTGAATAAGCAAGATATTGCTCCCTCGATGGTATGATGAGACAAGATGACAATTCTCTCATCTAGAGTTCATCTTTCCTGCAAGCATCGATTCCAATGCACCTTAATTTCTTCCAATACAAGCACCGATTTCTCTGAAGGATAATGAACAATCCTTGAATGACAATACTATCTATATCAACTTGGATAAGGAGCAGGTGCAGGTTTATCCTGGGTGTTAGTGCACTCAGGGTCCATAATGTGACTTAACTAGATTTTGTTATATAATTCGATTCCTGCCAAGGGCCTAGGACCCGTGCTCAGGCCAAAAGAGCTAAATCGGCACTGAATAGACTAAGAGCTTCAGATACTTTGACCACACTATTGAGCTCTTCAAGAAAAAGCTCATGAAATCCACTAATTTGTATTTAGGAAGCCTAATCTCCTGCTTAAAACAGTCTTCTGTATCCTAATAAAGCGCTATCAAGGCACATGATTTATATGTCTTATTGAAATACATACCAATTCACATAGCTTTACTATAGCTATTGTAATTAGATGTCTGTACTGTATATTTTATGCAAAATGCTGTCTTGCATTTTCTATACAGTCCTTAAATTATAAAAGCGTACAGATTTTATAAGCATATTCAGGTGAAATTACATTATATTCAGAAAATTGCAACTTCAATTTCCTTGAAATACTTATTCCTTTACTATCTTGTTGCTTTTTGAACGGATATTTATTATTTTCGAGAGTTTTTGTAGTTTGAAAGGATTTCTTTTTCAATTTGCTTCCTTTTCTTTATTAATTTTTCTATTTTGATAAAAGTATGAAAGAAATCTGACGAATCGTTAACAACGAACTATAATCTGTTACATAATATAAAATTCGTAAATCTTTTACCAATATAAATGTATACGAGTAATGTATCAAAATCGATGAGAGCAGTGGTATTGAAAAAATTTTCTTTTATTTTATTTAGTATTTATGTCATAGCTTGCTTTTAAATTTCCCTTAAAAAATAGTTATAAATAATTTTTCTTCAGAAACAAATTACGAAGTTGAATACCCATTTTATTCAGTTATTATTATATGCATTGTACAAATTAAATAGTATCAACAAATTTAAAATAAATCACATTTCCTTTTTGAAATGTTAACTATCAGAATAAATCATATCCCTAAATTTGTTGTGCTCTAACATGTAAAAAAAAATTAAACATTCTACATTTTTTGTGCAAACCTCAAGTTATTTATTGAAGCATGTGTATTTTTAATTCAAGAAATTTTAC